>CAJVPQ010000570.1:0-25942 GCA_910591825.1 Funneliformis caledonium
AGGAATACCTTTTCAAGAAAATATTAAATATGTCCAAAAGAACATGTCACCTGTAACATTATATTGGATGATTTTATCGTATCGAGCGATCATCATATGACTTCACGTTTCACGTGGTGAAGCAGAAAATTTATGATATAAACTTTTTTAGACATGACATAAAATTATATACCCTCATACTTTTTTTTTAAAAAAAAATATTTTCAAACCTTTTTTTTTTTTTAAAACAAACTTTTCTTTCATTATAATTAGCAGCGGCAGTAGTACTATAATTACAAACAGCAGAAGCAGCATCGGCAGTAATACCACAACCATAATCACCAACTCTAGCAAGTAGCGGCAGAAGTATCACAACACACTAGCAAACAGTGGTAGTAATACCACACTATCATCACCACAACCTAACAAAGCAGCGGCGGTAGTACCAACACCATAATCACCACCCTAGCAAGCAGCGGCAGCATTACCACAACCATCATCAAGTTTTTGTTAATATCATTAGCGGATCACGTTAATAAACAGATATCAATTAAAAATGAGAGAAGATCTTGAGTGTCTAGATCTTCAGGAATGGGGATGGGAATGGTTATGGACTAAATATGAGCATAGGCGAACCCTAAGCCCACAACTGGATCTGAGCTGAATAAACAACTCATTGAATCCTATTGTACTACCTTTGAATACTGTCTAAATGATGCATCAACGCTTTTATTAAAAGAGTTATTTGATGCGCAACTGCTCAAAAAATATCGATTGTAATTGTCATCCAGTTGGTTTGGTGACGGGTGTTCCAGGGATTGGAAAAAGTAGATTGTTAATTGAATGTGTTAATCATATTAGAAAAAGTTTTCCGGGATTTTTAAAAGACTTGGTCGACCTCATAATAGTATCTTATAATAATGGGAATACACCTTCTGATTTAAATTTGCAATTAGGGGCAGAAAAATCTTTAAGCTTACAACTTTTGCATTTTGCATTTGTGAATCCATCAAGAAAGTATATCGAGTTTGTTGTGAATCTAAAAAGAGAAGGATTTAAGTACGATATTACTTTCAGGGAAGCAATTTCCATTTTATGCAAAGGGTTAAATATTCGATCTATAGACAAATGGCTATTGGTTGTATCGATTGATGAGTTAATCAAATTATAACATCCTTTGAAAAGATAGAGGCCGTAGATTTCTAACAAATATAGTCCAAATTCTTGGAAGTGTCATCTGAGTATACACTGTGATAGGCCTGATGGCAAGAACGATGGTTACTACAATAAATGCTATCTTTTGTAAGATCTCACATGTTACGATATTAATGAATTTATTACCATTAACCGAAGTCGAACGTACTGAAATTCTTACATTGTTGAAATTCTCGGTAGAATGGAAACATGCAAAGAATTTCGTATTTCTCTAGCGGATGTTGGAGGTCTCCACGGATTTTTGAAGTATTTATTATAAAATGCCTACCATTTTTCAAAAATTCTATAACAATTTCAGAATGGCCATTTAAGGAGGATGTTTTGCCTGCAGTTAAAACCTATGTATATAGACGTTATTCAGAAGGTGCTGATCCATTTGCTGTTAAATTTATTGAGGATGTCATCCTTCAAACACCTGTATGTCGAAATCAATTGATTGATGACACTGTGAATTCATCTACTACCTATGGTGATCTTGAATCTCGAGCAGGTGTATTACTTATAAAACAAAATGATGCAGATATTGTTACAATGCCTTTTCTTCTTCTCGAATGGCTTTCTGCTAAATCAAAATGTCTGAAGAATCCAGCGATAGCTTTACTTAGAAAAATGCTAGTGAATGGTGGTGGTAAAAACATAAGCAACCAAAGTCAACTAACATGGCAAGAATTTGTCGCTCTTTTTGAGTCTGTTAAGACAATGCTTCTATGTCAACGTGAAAAAGAATTCGCATTTTATAGCGATAACGAACCTACAACTATTAATTTGTCTGATTATTTCAACGTTAAGCGACGATTTTTGCCTGATATAGTCTTACCTCAAGATGTTAAGGTTTATAAATCCATGGAACAATTTCCAAGAAAGAAACATATCACTGATTCACGTACTGGAAAAACTCTAAATTGGAAATGTGAGACGAGCCCGATGATTATTAATGGGAACTCAGCAGAATTTGCAGATATTTTTACAATTAGAAGAATTGGTGAACAATGCTTAAATGAAGAAAGACATTGAAGCAGAGATACAGAAGATTCATGATGCTATAACAAAATATCTCCCTGAATATAATAATCGCTGGTTGCTTGTGTTATTCAATTTTCGGCCAGAATTAAGATTTTTATGATTGCAAAACTCTGGCCAAATTTATAGTACTGATCAAAGTTAATTTTAACCAGTTATTAACTGGTTAAAGAATTTTTGGCTGTTCCAACCTTTACAATAAATGTATGATGGAAAAATATATTGGAAAGTTATTAGTAGAGAGAACAATACATTTGCTAGAACATAAGAAGGTAAATGTTAACTATTTTATGTTAACTGAATTAATACAGGCTCGTGGTTTTGGCGTTAAGTATGCGACTTTGATCATTGAAGAACGAGAAAATGGAGGAACATTTAGAGATTGAAAAGATTTAAAGAATCATATCAGTTGTATTCCTCAAAAGTTATGTGATAAAATTGTATACTAGTATGATAGAAAGTTTCTAAATTCAAACGAAAAAGATTAATATTTTATAAAAATTGAAATAAACCCTTACAGAATTATTATACATTGATTAGTGATCAATTATAGAATATGATATAAACTTTAAAGTTCTTTCTGTAAAGTTATGTCCGTCAGAAAGTTCTTATTATACGCTGGACATGTCGCATGCAGATATTTAAAAAAATTCGTGTAATTATAATTGAATTACTTTTATTCTATAGTTAACTATCGCAAAATGTTACACTTACCACTAATATTAATTAAGAAATTGATAGATCATCATATGATCAATCAATTTTAACCATTAATTTTCCTTTTAGGCGATTATTTTTTTTACATTTAAGCAAAGTTTTGCTTTAAAAATAAGTATTTTAAAGATCTTCTTACAAGTAAATAAAAAATATACAACTTTAACAATAAAAATATATGTAATTTTATGGAAGGAAGCATATTTTCTTAAGTTATAGTATATGTTGTTCAGTTGGATTTTATGTAATATACAAAAAATTGATTTTTTAAATAATAAAAAAGAATTTCTAAATTATAAAAATTTATGGTAACAAGCTCTTAATAAATGCTTTGAATTTAAATATAACTTGGTAGAAATAAAACTTTATTAAAGTAAGTAATTTTATCTTTTTTCTTGAATTATTTCATTTTAGCTAAATAGATAATATTAATAAAAATCATTAAAAAATATGTAGAAGTTTAAGAATTATTATTAAATAATATAAAAAAATAGTGGCAAATATATTTTTTATTAATTTAAAATTAATATATTATAGGAAAGAATAAAATAAAGTTCTTTCTGCTTTGAATTATAGACTATATAAAAGGAAAAAAAACAATTATTAGAAAGAGAATTCTATATATAATATTGCAAAAATCAAAGTATATTTTTTTAATAAATTTAATTTTTATTGTTATATATAATTGCTAATATGAAAATATATTTTTTAATATTATTTATATTTATAATTTTAGTTTATAATAATTCTAATAATCTCTTATTTTCTTTTTTGTTTATCCATTTCAAAATTGCTCTGATTCTTTTAAAATTTCTTCTATTTCTTCTTCTGTAGGTGAATTTGATGTTAATAATAGTATTAATAAATCTTTCTTTATCTGAGTAGTTTGATGACATGTTACTTTTATTTTTTTTGATAATGATTTAGAAATATACTCAATATTTCTAATATTTAGATTTGACATATTTTGAGGAGGAAGATGACTGTTTAATTACTATTGATTTATTATTATCTTTTTAAATAGATATTATTAAATGTTTTTTTGTTAAATTGTTAATTTTTTTTTTTATCTTTTTTTTATTTCTTTTTCAGATTTTTTTATATCTTTAACTTTATTAACTATTATCTTTTTAGCTTTTCTTTCTTTAATATTAATTAGTTCTATTTATAATATTTTTTGTTTATATATTACTTTTAATCTTTCTAATCCTATATTATATAATTTTTGATATCTTCATAATTTAATTGACTATTATTTTTAAAAAGTAAATGTTTTAAGAGATTCTATTCTTTCTCTTTCTCTATGCTGATTTAATTTGATTTTTTAAATTTTCTTCAATAATAATATTACCTATAATATTTTATTTTATAAATTATACTTAAAAGTTTCAAGTGCTTCATTAAATACTAAATAATAACCTTCTCTTATTAATTAATAGATTTAGCATAATGTAATAATTCTTTAAGTCATGAATATTTTACAAGTAAAGCCAAAAAATAAACTGTTGATTTAGTGTAATTTAGTTTTTTTGCAACTAGAAATAGTGAAGTAAATGTTGTAAGACATTTAAATTGCATATTTATATTTTTTATTACTTACTTAATAAGCTTTTTACCAACTGCATCATTTATAAAAATTATACTATATTTTAAGTAAATTATTATTTTCTACTTCTATTTGCAAAATATATATTCCTTTATTTATAATATAAATTTGAATAATATAAGCTATAGATAACTATATTAAATCTAATACTTGACAAGTAGAATGATAATCAACTACTAATTCTAATTTATCTAAAAATTTATATCTAATACAGCAGCAAGATTATAAATTTCATAATTTAAAAAGATTGTTAAAAGTATATTATATATATCTTTGATGTATGCTATTATTCTAAAGAGGTTTATTATTAAATTTTTTTGATGAAGTTTAATAATTTTACGAAAATTTATTTTATTATAACAGATTTCTACAGATTGATTTTCAATTAATTCTAAATTTTTAATATATTTTTCATAAGAGGTAAATATTTCTTTATCATTATTAGGATTTTCTTCTGCTTTAAGTATTATAATATGTGATGATAAATAATATATACTAATATTTATTTGTTAAATTATTTTTGTATTGATAATATTTAAATCAAATTCATTATATTTTATTAAATTATCTTCTTTTTATTTATAATTAAGAAAATGATTAATTAATAATTGAAATCTAATTAAAGTCTATTTAACAAGTTGATTTAAACTAAATAAATATATTGATTTATTAAGTTATATTATATTATCTTCAATTGGTTTAATAATTTTTAGTATTTCAAATTAAAATACCATTCTTAAAGTAGCGTGTAAAGTTGATCTTATTATATCATATATATTACTAAAGTAAAGGATTTGTTTTTAACATCAATATTATCAATAACATAAATATTTCAAATTTTGTTATTTTTTTTAAAAGTAAAGTTGGATTAGTTATTGATATTATTTGATTTATTAAACGTCTTTTATGTTTATTAGTATGTGAAACTACATTAACAGATTGAAGAATTTAATATAATTAAATAATAAATAAAATTTACTATAAAGACTAGAAAGCATTATTAGTAACTAATATTTTACTTTATTTTGAATAAGAAAGAATTATAGAAGTTAAATATATACTAGTTTTTTTTAATTTTAATTTAATTAAGTGTTTTTACTAATTTTTTTCTTTTTATTTATTTTTATTTGCTTTTTCTCTTTTATATTCTAATATTTTACTTATTAATCCTTCAAATAAAAAATATAAGGATTTAGAAAGTACTAATTAATATTTATCTAAAGAATTAGATGATTCTAATAATTATTTTTTATTATTAGTTTCTATATAAAAATTTTTTAAACTTTTTGACTAAATTAATTCCTATTTATGAATATTCTTCAGGTAAAATTATTTTAGAATCATTAGAATCATTTATTTTAATATTATTTAATATAAATATTATTTTATAATAAATGAACTTAGTAATAATTTAGATAATATTTGAAATGAAGTTATTTGAGATGATATTTAAATTGATGTAATAGGATTTGTTTGATCATTAATTTTGTAAAGCTAGTATAATAAAGTTTAAAATTTTTAATTGTAATAGTGTATCATTTTCTTAAGCAATTAATGTAATTCATTTACTTATAAGTTTTAATGAAGTAATTGGATCTTGTTCATATTTTTCTTCATTATGACAACTAATTACCTTTTACCTTATCCAGGTTTTTTATATAATTACCCACCTTCTTTTTCATAACATTTACAATAAATATATTATGCTATATAATTTAATTGTGCTTAATTTATAATAAAATTAATTTCTTTTATTGCTTTGCAATTTTTTTAACTTATATAAGGAACTTATATATATTTTTCTACTAATTTCTAAGAATGATCTATACAAAATTTACTATAACTAAAAAAGTAATAATTATTTCTACAATATAAATAATATCTAAGATGTATTAAACTTTCTGATATATCTTTAATTGTTTAGTATCTTTTGAATATAATTAATTTGATCAAGCATAAAATGACTATAATAAACTCCTAATTTATCTAAATTTTTTCTACTTCTTCTATTAATAATTTATCTAATTGTCAAATTTCAGTTAATTATCATAATCCCCGTAATTTTTCTTTTTCTTCACAACTTTTATTTGTCTATCAATAATATCTATTACTACAAAAGCAGATAAAGCAGATTTTTTTATTTTCTGTTATTTGTAATATATTTATATCTTATTCTATTTCTATACTTTTATACTTTCTGCATTAATAGATAAAGTTGCTAAATCATTTTCTAATTTTTCACTATTATTATTATTTTCACTACTATTTGTTAAATCTTGTAGTTAAGGTTACTTGTCTAAACTCATTTTAGATTTAGCAAAATGTTTAATTATAGTTTTGCTAATTTTTTACTAAGATTTTGATATAGTTTACCATTTTTATAAGCTTTGATATATAGTTTTACCTTTTTTAGAATTTTGCAGATTTTTTAATAAGATTTTAATATAATTTCACTAAATTTTATCTTATTCTATTTAAACGACTTATAAAACCTTTAGGTTTCATCTAGTAACCTTACTTGTAGTAATTAATGAATAGCTTCAAATGAATTATGATCTTTTAAAAAGTATCAATATCTTGAAAAATAAATTAAGTATTAATAATATTTTCTGTCATTTTAATATTTAAAAACTAATCCAAAACTAAAAATAGATAACTTTTATTTGAAAAATATAATTATTTTATAAAAAAATTTGATATATTAAATAGTTTTATCTATTAATAAAAAATTTAAATAAATTATTATTTTTAATTAATATTCTATTATAATAATATATGAAATAACTATAATATAAATTTTTATTTTAGTATTGTACTTTTTTAAATAATAAAAGAAAAGCTTTTTAAAGTCAAAAAAAATCATAATAAAATTACAAACCTTAGGTCAGTTCAATATATTTTTATATAAAAATTGTTTATAATACTTTTACATATTAAAATTAGCATATTAAAATTATCAAACTGTTCAATTTTTAAAACTTATTAAAATAGTTTTGAGAAGTGAACGAACAATTCTTATGAGATAGAAATTCTAAAACATTAGTAATATTGCATAGTTGTATTATACACAAAGTCAAAAAAGTGGCAAAAATGCATATAAAATTATGTCGATCAACTGATTAACATTTATATAAATATTATTTGCTATGATCAATATGTGATATTAGGGTGAGCAGTCAAATAATTGAATCAAAACTATATATAGATCCATATAAAATTTAATATTGTAATTTTTTTATATTGAAGTATATTTAAAATATAGTTCTATAATAAATTTCTTATTAAATTCATGCAATTATAAACTTTTATAACTTTGAACACTTTTTATTTTTTATATTTCAAACTTTTCGAAAATATTTAGAATCACTATTTTTTTCATATAAAAGTTCATTTTTTAAAAAAAAATAATTTATGCTTCAAAAATAATAAAAACATTGTTTTAGTTATACTTTACTAAGTAAAAATTTTTTTTATTATTTTTTTAAAAAGCGAGGTGTTACATTATATTATAAGTTATATGTATTTATTTAACTTTTTATATTCTTTAAATACTAACTGAATGTAAAGTTATTAAATTTTTAAGATTTCAAATTTTTTAATGAGAATGTCTTTATTTTAAAATATGCTCATTAGTTGTAAAGAGTATGTGAAATTTAGTATAAAAATTAAAATAGAAGAAAAATAATGATGAGATAAACCAAGTTAATAGCTATTGAAATAAATTAATAGCTGCAGTTTAAAAATTGTTTGATAAAGAGATTTCAGTAGCCAATCATCTTATTGCTATTATGCATTATACAGAAGGCAATTTAAATGCAGGAAAAATTCTATTATCATATCTTCAAGATAAAGTATATGATATTATTACTAATAATTTTATAAGCATCATCAAGAAAACGAATTTTTAAAAGATGAAATTAATCAATTAGAATTAGAAAATAAAAGGTTTTGTAATCAAACAAATAAGTTGATTGAAAGAATAAAATCACTTGAAGCTCAAGTAGAATATTTGCATGATCAAAAATCATAGCATATCTCTGAAATTTGGTCTCTAGTTCAAAATTCTTCAAAAATATCAGATGCTATATTTAAAGATAAGATTTAATCTCTCTTTATGATCAATAAATAACAATATACTTCCAATGTAATTTGGCTTGCATCTAGTATTGCACAAATTAGAGAAATATCAATATATTGTATAGTTGAATGAACTAAGTTTATTTATGAATTTTTAACTGAAGAGCCTTTACAAAATTGGCTATTAACTTCAACATTACACACACGATATAAAGATCTTTCTCAGTTATATTTCATTTCAAATTTTTCAAATTACAAATGCATCAGTATTTGAAATCATTGTTAATAAATCTACTTGTGATGAAACTAAAAATTTAGTTCTTTACTATCAAGTGTAGAGTGAAAAAGAACAAACTCTAATTGTTACTATATCAAGTCTTAAAATATTCCAAGGTTTAATAGTAAAACAGTTTTAATCTGATTATTCAATCATTTTTAGAGAATGGTCTTGATATTGCTAAATGTATCTTATAGGTTACTGATAATACAGACTATATATCAAGTGATAAAAATAGTGCTGTTTTTCTTTTTAATAAAAAAAACTGATATAAATGCCTTTCAAATTGGTTGCAACCTTCATATTATGCAAATTATTCTTAATCATTTTGAACAAGAAGCATTTGGCAAGTTTCTCACAATAATTACATCCATATAATCTTTTATATCTATCATGGCATTTACATGATAGCTACAATTCTAGCGACAAAGACAAACCTCTAAATATTAATGCATCAATAATTAAGAATTTATATAATGGCTTAATGGGATTTTATTAAAACCAGTATCAGCTTCCACTTCATTCTCAATGTGTTATGAATTAAAAACAGCTAAGTAATACTTAAATTGATGTAAAACTCACTTTTCATTTGCTCGTTGGTTTATTATTCAATTGGAAAATTATCATAATACACCAAAGGCGTCTTTTTGAATCATGGTTATCTAATCCATTAATTAACATTCAAATAAAATGCTTAAACATTTCGCTGAGCATTTTTATGAACCATTAATACAATTTATAATGGGTAGGGATCCTAATTTACGAATTATACAAAATGAAAAGTTGGTTCAATTACCTTCTGGAAGATGAGCACATGAAATGCCAGAGAAAGTTTTTGAATGGAAAGTTTTGATTATCTTAAAACAATGTAGATATGTTTTTCGCTGATGAATTATTAGAAGCTATTGAAACATTGCCAAATGACGAATTTGAAGACTTTTTTAATAATTTGGAAAGTGGAATGAATAAAGCCTATGAATATTTGAAAAATGGTTTAATCCATGGCTTCATTTACTCCTAGTAATTTGCCATCTAGGTGGAAACTCTGCACATTCATTTGCCAACAGTTTTCGTTTTATAATTTTAAAAAGAGACTGGAATAAAACGCCTACAGATAGGGAATTAATGATTGCAAAAGACCTAGAAAATGATATTAATTGTGGAATTAATGATACTTTCGGTTTAAAAGAAATGGTATTGGATAAAAGAATTTGATGATGAATTTGAAGAATTTTGCAAGGCCGATAATCCTATACTATATAAATTTCATCATCTCTACAATTTCGTTACATCAGCAGCAGGTCGAAGGACTTTTCCATAAATTAGATTTAAAAACTCATGCGAATATGTCATTATTTCTTAAACAATCAAAACTTCGATTAGCCTCGGGTAAGATTGAAAAAGAGGATTTATCTGCAGGTCTTAAAGAAATTCGTGTTCAAAGAAGAGAAAAAGAAAAACAAATTCCGCTTCAAGATAAGCAATCACCATCATTTGGAGAAGAAATTGCATCACATCTTTTTAATTGTTTATTAGGTAATAAATAAATAATGTACATGTATGTATATACGTTATAAGTTAAAATTTTTAAATTGCCACATTCGGAAAAATATAACGGGATCGACATTTATCGTTATGTATACATGAAAAAAAAAATTCAATAGTAATTTTATAGGGGTCCATATATAGTTTTTATTTATTTAGTTGACCGCTCACCCCAATGCGACATGTCCGGCGTATGTTATCATATATCTCAAGGTTTTAAGTTTTTCCACAATTGGTTCAGGAAGAACTTTTTCGATTTATACTGTATATTGAAAAGTACCCAAAAACTTGCAATTAAAAGTTCTACGAAAGAAATGAATTTTATAAAGTTTTGTATATATATTTTGTTATTCAATTAATTGTGTGGTCGCCTTGCAAATATGAAAGATTTTTGAGTGAAATTCTTATAGGCGTAAAGAAAAGCCAATTTCAACCCACAAATGCTAAATTTGTTAAGCTTTATCGTAAGCATAATTATTATTATTAGGTTTATTTTTTATTACAAACTATTAAAATCTAATCATTAATTTACTTATTTAATTTGAATGTTGTAAGCAAAAACCAGACGAGAGATCAGATATTGATCAAGGATATGACGAATATAAACAATTATAATCACGCAAAACATCACGCAAAGAAAAATTTTAATGAGACGATTTGTACGATATGTACAAAATACATAAAAAAAAAATGGTGGTAGAAATTATAAATATAATTACAGGTGCAATTTGGGAAAGGAAAAAGTGCATAATTAAACTCGGTAAATTCTTGGTTATGCGATAAAGCCAAAAAATTGATTCTCCATATTAAAAGTCGAGTCACGAATACATAGTAAATCTCCAAATTCTCTTTATACCTTTTCTTTGAGATATTAACTAATTCTATTCAACTATTCTGAATCAAGTATGAGTAATCGTAATAAATCAATCGTCATTATGAACTTTTTTTCGATAAGGTAACTACAAATGTTAAATGCATTGATGTTCTTTGTCGCACAACATGATCATACGACCGGAATATTTAAAAACGTTTAAAAATTTTTTTTTTCTCACTTTTACTGTTAAATTTCAATCATGATAGCAGGCATTCTCGATGTTTCGGAAATTACTCCTTCCTTGATAAAAAATCTCTTAAAAGTGTAATTATTATTCATCAATTATTAAAAATTTTTGAATTGGCTTTTTTTAGTTAACTTTTTTTTGTTTGTTTTACATACAGGAACTAGGCGAAGTTAACAGAAAAGTTGCTATTGCCATCAAAAATCTTTCGCCAGAAATAGTTTTGAGAAACCTGAAGTATATATTCAATATGGAAAATCCAATTACCTGCTTCCTATTACAAAACTCTCAAGTGATAAAGGGTTGGTTTGGGGAGCTCGTAAGGTTGCTAGCGTAGCTGCAGGAACTGTAGGAGTCATTGTGTACCATCTCAAAGATCGTAATGAATCCTTGGCCTTTAAGTGGAGCATCCCATTTAATTACGCCTTCTACTCAAATTGGTGGAACTTAAAAGTATATAAAGGTCGTGTCAGAGCTAATCAAGGTAAGAATTTCAAGGGCTCGCTCCTCCAAACATAACATCACAATATTTAACCGTTAAAACTGGTCTAGAATTATATGACAAGATGTACCATAAACTTCCTCATGAAGGGGACAATAAAGTTTACTGCGGAGTCCTAAGTGATGATTTACTTTACAAGGGAACTATGGGAAATTCTGGCATGCTAACCATTGAAGTTGAGACCTTAAATTATAGTACTATTAGTACAACTCCTTTTGTTAAAGAAATGAAGCAGAATTTCTGAGGCAATATCTACGATTATAATGGTAAAATATTTTTTGTTATTATTTATTTAATTGTTCAACTTTTTTTTTTACATTGAATCGTTTTTTCTAGTTCTTTATTAAAACATTAGATTGCAATATGCAGCGTAAATTAAGTCATTGAAAAAATGTTCAGGAGAAATTTTTCATGGGTTAAAAACCTTTTCTATTTTTTTTTTTTTAAAAAAATGATATATTTCAATAAAATTTCTGTAATAATTTGACGAGTAAATATTTTTAAGTTGCAGTGTATCGTTAAGAATATTAAATCATTATTATCAGATAATCATGGTAGCTTTTATTGGTAATATTGTCGCATGAATATATATTTTCTAGTTCTGAACACGTTAATTTTGAGAATCATTAAATTGAGAGTCCACTGCGTAGGTAGCAGCACAAACGAATTTGAATTGCGCTGTCGTATTTTTCTGCGGGTGATTGGTTATTTATAACGGGTGGCATTATAAAGAAATCAATGTAACTTTTTTTGTAGATTGCAAATATGTATTAAATATGTTAAAATTCCAATGTTAAATAAAGCAAGAAATGAAATGAAATCTTGTTTTAAATATTTTTCACGTGCTGTATTTGGTAATTTTCTATAGTTACGCATAATAATTAATAGTAAATTTCATCTTTATTTAAATGATATTGTCATTAAAAAACTATATCCCATTTATATAATTATTTTTGTATCTTCGGATTTGAAAAATAATTGGGACATTAAGTATCTTATTGGCAAAGGTTTTTTTTTTGGTGAGGATATGACGCATTAGTTGTATTATTTTTCTTAATTTCCATCTTCACTCCCCAAACAATTACACTCTTTAAAAATTTCTTACCATTTTACAATTGCTTGCATGTATGTAATAATTAAATAAATTAAAATTTGTTTTACTGCTCTATTTTATAATAAATACAAAAATCAAATAATTTTCTCGGAATAAAACGTGACTATACATCCATAATTAAAAATAATGAAATTTTTGTTATTTTCGGATACGAAAAGTCAGTAAGTAGATGCTGATTTCATTCCTAATCTACAAGCATTAATGCTAACTCAACAATTCAGTTCGACAAAACACATAGCACGTGATAAACTCTAATCATCACCCCACATGAATCTACTCCTTTTCGTAATACCGGTAAGATAATTAGAAAAGATCGGCGTAAAATTTGCGGAATATTTATTTAATTACTGATCGACTTAAAAAATTGACAAAAAAAAATTTCAGCCTTATTCCGTCTCAAAATTTGATAAAAAAAAATGTTTACACAATTTTTGTCAAAGTTAAGTCAAAATTACATCGAATTACTGGATGATGATGAATTTTATGATGTTACTGTGGAAGTTGGTAAAGACCCTAATGTAAAAATATTCCGTGCGCACATGAATATTTTGTGTTTTCGTTCTCCATATTTACGACGAGCTTTGGCTTCAAAAAAACAAAATCATGATAATAACTTGGCTCATTTGAAGATGCCAAATATATCTTCAAAATCCTTTCAAATTATTTTAAAGTAAGGTGAACTAACTAAGCATCGATTTATACATTTATATAAATTTTTTAAATATTTAATTACGTATTTCTTACTTTCTTTGTAATGATGTAGATATATTTATGGCGGCGTTCTTACACTTGATGAGCATGACGCTTCAGAAATCCTTAATCTCTTGGTGGCTGCTGATGACTTGCTTCTTCAAGAACTTGTTGACTACTTACAAAAGCATTTAATTGAAAATGAAACTGAATGGATGGAGCAACATTTTGAATTTACTCATAAAGCAAGTTTTCAATCAATAAATTTATTATATCTTCAACAATTTTGTACGGATTTAATGGTTAAAACACCTGAAAAGATATTTGAATCACTTGATTTTACTTCACTTCCTGAAAAATCTTTAATATCACTTATTAAAAGAGACGATTTACAAATGAGTGAAGAAGAAATTTGGGCACATGTATTAAAATGGGGTCTTGCACAAAATCCAACTCTTAATCCAGATCCTGCAACTTGGACAGATGATGGTTTTAAATTGATGGAAAATACTTTACAACAGCATCTTCCTTTGATCAGATTTTTCAGTTTGTCATCTAAAGTATTCTTACAAAAAGTGCGCCCATATAAAAAGCTTTTAAATCGTCAATTATATGAAAATTTATTAACATACCATTTAGATCCTGAAAGTAAAATACCTTATAACATTTTACTTCCTAGAATTGGAAATTTTGATTCAGAAATCATTAATTTAAAGATTGCTTCCTTAATTTCAAAATGGATTGATAAAGTATATGTTAATAATGTTAGAGACCTATATTTACCTTATGAATTCAATTTATTACTACGAGGAAGTCGAGATGGATTTACTTCTAATAAATTTCATGAATTATGCGATAATAAACCTAACACTGTTGTAATTATTAAAGTAAAAGGAACAGAAGAGATTCTAGGAGGTTATAATCCTATAACATGGAAATATAATGATACTTGGGGTAAAACTAAAGACAGTTTTATATTTTCTTTTAAAAATAAGGATAACTTTTTTAAGGATGCGATTTTGAGTAACGTTAAGAATATAGATAATGCATTGTATTATCATTGTTTCAATGGACCACGTTTTGGAGGTACCGATATTTATAACTATTCACCAAATGGATCAACAGATTACACTTTAATATATTGCAAAAAGACTCATTATGAAAAAAAGATAAGGGATACCGAAGATCAATTTTCTATAAAAGATTATGAAGTATTTCAGATTATAAAGAAATTGATATAACTTTATGTAGATTGCAAATATGTATTAAATATTAAAATTTCAATGCTAAGTAAAGTAAGAAATTACACATGATAATTAATAGTAATTTTCA
Source organism: Funneliformis caledonium (assembly GCA_910591825.1). NCBI lineage: Eukaryota > Fungi > Glomeromycota > Glomeromycetes > Glomerales > Glomeraceae > Funneliformis > Funneliformis caledonium. The sequence continues at coordinate 15,130 of CAJVPQ010000570.1, forward strand.
TTTTTATTTATTAAACTATATCCCATTAAAGTATCTTCAGATTTGAAAAATATTTGAGACATTAAAGTATCTTCTTGACATAGATTTTTGGGAATATGACGCCTTCTTTGTTTTATTCTTCGTGTAAAGTCACATTCAACAAATAACCAACTTACTGAAAATTTTTTGCTTATTGTAAAATAAATTCAAATTTTTTTATTATTTTATAAATAAATGTAATAATCGATAATTATATCAACATGACTATATAATATAAATTGCTTAGGTGAAAAATTCACAAAAAAGCGCTTATTTTTAGAGGAATAAGAACAATTGGTAGCGTAAGAGTGCACACAGTAATTATTTAATTAATTTATCTATTTACGTACAAATACTGGATTACATGATCGACTTTTATTGATCAAAAGAAATTTCTGTTAACTTACCCCATAAATCTTTATTTTACTCTCATTCGTTTCAAAAATTTATAAAAATGTTCATACAATTTTTATCGAAGTCAAGTCAAAATTACATTGAATTACTGGATGATGATGTTACTGTGAAAGTTGGTAAAGACCCTAATGTAAAAATATTCCGTGCGCACATGAATATTTTGTGTTACCGTTTTCCATATTTACGACGAACTTTAGCTTCAAATAAATCCTTTCAAATTATTTTAAAGTAAGGGTGAACTAACTAAGCATTGATTTATACATCTATATTAATTTTTTAAATATTTAAATACGTATTTCTTACTTTCTTTCTTTGTAATGATATAGAATAAATTACCATAATATTCATTTACTCTACAGCGGTGACTAACCATCAGTTCCGTTCAAAACTTCTGTCCGATTCTTAGCCTAAGATAAGGAACTGATCAAACCTAAAAATAAAAATAAAATAAAAATAAAAAAGAAAGTCAGCTTACCTTCGCCGCGGTGACGAACCAGACCGTTCCATTCAAAGTTTCTTAGCCTAAGATAGGGAACCGATTGAACCTAAAAGAAAAAACTAAAAGAAATTATTTATTAAAGACAAATAACAACAATAAAACAAAAAATCAAAAAAAATAAGAATTTTAGTCAGTGGTAATGATCCGTTCGAAAATAATGTTCAAAATGTGAAATAGATAAAAATTAATATATTGTGGATCCAGTTGTAATTAAAGAATATTTTCATTTAAAACAAAAAGCATCACACTCCTTTCCAATTCATAATCTTTACATATACCTTGTTACTTTCAAATATTAAGGCCGGCCATGATCATGAATCTAGTTTATATTAATACTGGCTAAAGGTTAGTAGAAAGTTTTTTAGGTTGATATTTTTTTGACGGTAAGTTAAATGATGTTTCAGGACGGACGACTTTACAATTTTTACATAAAGGCATTGTTAAAAAAATAGATAAAAGAATTAATAATCGTATTATTATTTTATTATTAATAGTAACTTTATCAAATGAAAAAATTATATTTAAAATATTTGTAAGTAAAAATTCAACGAAAAAATATAAAGAAAAGTAAAAATAATTCATCATAGTTGTTTTTCAGTGTTACGTCATAAACTATCAATGAAATAACCAAAAAATATCTGATCTCATGTTTCATGCAATCTAGTTTAAATTATTTAATTTTTTAATGTAAATTAACAACGATTAATTGGTGTAGTAGTAACAACGCTAGATTATGGTGTGTTCGGATACTACTATACCAATTTAAAAAAAAAATATCAAAATTTTTTTTTTTTTTTATTATTCATTCAACCCAGGTGATCAGACAATTTCTTAAAAGTTCACCCTTTTTTTTTACAACAAAAAATTTTCTATAAACTAAACATGGCTTATTAAATTTTGGAATTTTGGTATTTTAGGCACGAAAACTGTGTATTTGACAATCGTTATATTATTGTACTTTAATCTAAAAAAAGCGTCCCCTACCATAAAAATATGCAATTATAAGGATCAAAACATATGGTAATTTTCTCGGTAAACCCTAAGTAAAAAAAAGCTCATTCAAAATAATGACCTTTTTTTTTCTTTTATCATTCTAATTTAGCAGATAGTGGGATCCTTAATGTTCAAATTTTCGCGTTCAGGTAATTAGTGCGAATACATGTAATATGATGGGAAGTATTTTTTTATTTATTTTTATTTTTATTCCTAGGAGAATGCTAAAGGGACATAGTATGGGTTGAATAATTATTGATACATTTTAGTTTCTGTTTGTCCGGTCGTGTTTCACATCCTTTCATGAACTGCTTTGTTTAATTAAATGGCTAGTAAAAGGTTTTAGCTTAAGGAGAAGCATTTCTGGTGGTATTCTTTAGTATTAAGCTGAGCAATGATTTAGTACATGGATACAGTCGCTCCTATCTATCCTCTTTAAAGTGTTTTCTTACACGTGAAAGTTTCCTTCGAGGAGTTGTTCTTTTCTCAATCAAAATCTTTGAATTCCCGTTGTAGACATTAGTGGGTTTTATTTTATTGTAAAGTCAACACTTTCCTCTAACTTCTTCTTTCCTTTTATTAAATTCTACAGGTTCAAAAGGCTTGAAAAAATAGAGAGTTTATACCATCCGACGTGCCACTCGTTATCTCATGACTAAAAACGTGACTATACAATAAAAATTACTCAGACGCTTACTTTTAGATGAATTAAAACAATCAGCAGCGTAAGGGTATGCAGTAATTATTTAGTTAATTTATCAATGTACATGATCGATTTTTATTACTTAAAAAGAAATTTCTGCTATAAATCTCTGCTATAAATCTTTTATTCAACAATTTCTATTTTTTATAACCGAATTTGAGAATGATGGTTTGCAATACATAAGGATGCAGTAACTGTGGTAGTAGAAATAGTTTTTGAATACAATTGAATGCTTACAGTTGCATACTACCTATCAGAGGATGAGGTAAATATGACTCATTTGCATATCGGCTTGGTTAATAGGACAACAGACACACGAAATGGAGCATTGTTACCATCTTTACTCCGTTTGCCTAGAAAAGCTGTCAAGTCATATTTGAGTGAAACAGAATTCACTCCTTCAGCAAAGAGAGTTAAATATATTAATTATGGATTAAATACAGAGATACAGGATGTTTAGGGATGGGTGTTAATAGTTAGATTTGAATTTATGAAAAATAATACTATATTATATAATATATAAAAAATCTTTTAGTATATATTTCTTAGTGAAATAATTAAAATTATGCTTATGTACAATATATTATGTACTATAGTGCTATGCTAATGGCAAGTGACAATTTATATGCACATATGACTTTTTTGACAAATTTTTTAAAAGCAGATTAAATTTATCCCTCTCAATAAAAATAAGATAAATGAATTTGCTCTGAATAATTGTAATAGTCAGTTGATTACAAAATTTATCAAGCAAAAAAATTCTGCAACTTCGCCAAAAATAAAAAAATGATTAAAATTGTCGATATAGATACTGCAATTATTAAAAATTTATAAGATTTTAATTAATATTCATTTATATATTTATTTTTTTATCATATTTATTTAATTAAATTTATTTACTTGATTCATTTGTTTAATTTGCTATTTAAAAAAATCTATGAAAAAAATTGTATATAACTGAAAAAAATCAATTATTAAAATAAAATACAATTATTAAAAAAAATTAACTGAAATGAAAAATTAAATTAGAAAAATTAATTTAATTAATAAAAACTAAACCTCTTTTTTTATTATTATAATAAAATGTTTTCAAAAAATTTTAGTTTTATATTTTATTTATAATAAATGAAATTTTAAAGTTTAAATAAATTGTTATACAATCAATCACTTAATGCTAAATGAGAGACTTCCGCAAACTGTAACTCTAGTTATATGCATTAAATTCCAATTAATTAATATTACTTTAAACTTTTTAAATAAAAATCAACTTCAAAAAAATTAAATTCAGTGCATTTTACTGCTTGCTTATTAGTTATAATATCATTATATATTTATCATTAATCTAAAATGCAATATATATAAATATAATAATATTATAAAATATTAATAAATATATAAATATTTTTACTTATTAATTTTTTATATATAATTTAATTTTTTATTTCTTGAGTATTTTGATAAAAATTTATATTACTCCAAGAATTTTCTGATATGTAAATTTTATTAATTTTGAATATGTACAATTAAGTATTGAGTTTATTAATATTATTAAGAGATAAATGTATTTTATCAATCATATTTTTCTAAATATACTTTTAAGTAAATTGCCTAGTTAAAATATTTTGAGTAATTAATAATCTAAAAAAAAATAAAAGTAAAAAAGTAAGTTAAACTAATTTGATATTAACTATTATGCAATTATATAAATAAATTGATCCTTAGTAATTTTAATAAGGTTTTTTAATTTTGATTAATACAGAAAGAAGTTTTAGATAATGATTCTAATGAATGTGTATGAATTTCTTTACATATTAAGATTATAAATAAATATCTTTGTAAATTTAAAGATGTAAATATTTTGAATTTAACTGAACGAATAATTTATTATAATTCTAATTATTAAGTTAGACTTAAAAAAATAAGTAGTATCTTAATAAAAAAGAATTAATATTTTTGATTTAAAAAATTAAATATTCATTTTATTAATAAAATTAATTAATAAAATTAATATATCACAATATTTTTTTGTAACTGCTTAAAGAATATAATGTATTGCAAATTGTATTATCCTTCAAAATAATAATATTATTATATTATTATATATAATTAATATAAATATAATAATAATATATTAATAATACGTATTTCTTAATTTAAAATTCTTTTTTTATTTACAAAAAGCAATTTTAAAAGGTTAATATTTACATTAGCTTTAATTTACAAAGACATATGATCTTTTTCATTATGATTTTATTTATCACATCTTATAAATTTACTTCATTGATTTGTAACATGAACTAAATAATATTTAATTTTTGATTTATCATTACAAGTATATGTATTATTTGGATAAGAATATTGAGTATTTATAATAAAAGTTATTATTTAAATAATAAATTCAGAAAATAACATAAAACTAAACTATAACTTATGTTTGTATAAGTACTCTTGTAAGTATATTAGATGAAGTAGTATTAAAATTATTTTTACAAATAAATGGATCAGTTTCAAGATCTATATCAGAAAGTAATGCTTTTAAGATATCTAAACCAGCTAGCTTGTAAGCTTTAATACCACTATAATGTTTATTACTTTTATAATCTAAACCTATCATTTATTTTCTGAATCATCTGGATATTTGCCAAAAAATGAGCATCTAATATTAGGAAAACCATCACTTCATTTACAGAGTAAATATTGTAATCTGTTTTTAATAAATATTAATCACTAATTAATTTCTTTTATAAATAGTTTAATTAATTCAAAACTTACATTGTGAAATGCTACTTTAGGATTTGTCCAATTTTCCACATGGTATACATATGCAATTATTTCATCTAAAGTTTCTGGATATTCAATAAGAACTAAAGTGTGTCTAACATCTTTGATTAAAGTGTTTCCAATAAATACAACTTTTTCAGATTATTTGTCATCTTGTTTTATTTCTTCAGTATTCATTACCTAAATAAGAAAAATTTTTATTTTTAAGTTCTTATAAAAAATCTTATAAATTTTGGCTAATAAATTTATTTAACTGCACATTTTTTTTACTTTTCTATTTACAAAAGGATCATATTCTAATGTTTCATCAAATTCTTCTAAATCAATAATATATTCAGATAATGTAGACATAGTTATATAAAAATTATAATAATGAAAAAATTAATAAAGAGAAAATGAAAAAAAATTTTTAATCAAAAAACTCATGAAAATATTTAATAATAAATTATTGTAGATGCAGGTATAATCAAAAAAGTCTCAAACATACCCAATAATATAGAGTTAAATAATCGCTATTAATTATTTACTATATTGGTATGTAAATAATTTATCATACCTTACCTTTATTAATTGTAATATAATTTATTATGTTAGATATTACTTTTACAATAAATTAAATATAAACCATTTGAAAATTCTAAGCTTTGATCATTTTGTCCTAACATTCTGGTCTGGCATCCATTTTATTTTAAAATCTTGGGTTTCATTTTTAAATCTAACCAACAAAATAGTCTTCTCAATACTTTCTGCTAATCTATCTGAATTAATGCCAATGATTTTATAATTTGCCTAGCTCTTTCACAATTTGATATAGAGAATATATTCCTGCATTGCTAATTGATATTACTGTTATAATTATACTAAATAAAAGACATCAGAAATTGAAGTAAATAATTCTCCATTTGAGTCAGCATATTGTAATGCTCCATATATTTTATTATCTAATTACAATCTAAATCTGTATTTTATAATACACCTTTCTATAAAATGTTGTTAAAATATTTAAAAGCTCATCCTCTTAAAATTTTCATATTGGAATTGCATGATTTATTTGTAACATGAATTCAAAATATCCTTCATGATCTTAGGAGATGGTTTCCAACTTCCATAAAGATTATACCCTTTAAAAATCTTTCTTCTTAAATTTCTTTTGCATCTGCAGATATATATGCCATTCTTTTAACTTAATTCCTTTATCCTCAATTGTATTTAATAACAAAACTCTCTTCTATAAAGTTCTTTTCAGTTTTACATTCTTCACTTTTATTTGAACATTTAGAATATCATTGCGTTTTAGTGATTGATGAAAAGAAAAATTTATTATCTGCGTCAACCAAACATTATTATTTGAGATGCTTTTCAATCCTAGAGACTAGAGATCTATGCCAAAATATAAATACATCACACCTGGATTATATAACTTGCTACTCCAGCCTGAAATAAAAAAATTATGTGTTATAGAAAGGATATTTATATATACTGTAAATAAACTTAAATGATATTAATAAGAACATTTTTTTTAAAAATAAAAATAAATGCGAAGAAAACCATCTGAAGTTATTAATACCTGAAAGCTATTATCATCTGAATCAAAAGTCACATATAATAATCACTACCTCGAATATCTCTTACCCTCTCAGATAATGTTTAATTATATATCATTTCTAAATCTATTCTATATCTCATAATTCGTCTCTTTCCTCTTATTTTGATACTTTCATTTCATGAAATACTAGCTATTCCAACCATTGCAGAATAGTGTTGCAATAGAATTTCTAATATTTGGTAATATATAATTGCGAAATGTATTAATTGATAAGTATTTTCATATTTCTCCTATAAATGTGTAACTAATCTGGTAAATTTTCCAAATATATGATTCCAAAGGTCTTCTGATTAAGATCTTAAACTAAAAAAAAGTTTTTTTGTAATAGTTTCACAGAATAAGGTTATGCGTAAAACCTTAATCATTTTAACAAAGTTGAATCTTTTCAAAAATAGTTTGGACAATTTTGACGTACTGTTTTAACAGTTTCAACAGTTTCGAAAGATTTAATTTACGATTTTAAATTAACTAAATTTGCAAGATTTAATGCATTTTAACAGTTTGATTTGAGATTAATTTCTGACCTAAATCAAAGATTCAGAAAAAAGGATATATAAAAATGTGAACAAGGGAATGCTATTTTGAGGGATGATTAAAAATCTCATTTGCATATCAAAGGTTTTAATGGGTTTAGTCACTTTTCGAAACTTTATGCGACTTTGTTTTTAAAAGAAATTTGGCAAAATGTCAAAACTTATCAAAACCTCAAAGCGTTCCTTATATCTTTTTGATAAAGAGTATTTTGTAGTTAGATCATAGTAATTCTAATATTTGCCACTGATAAAGCTTCTTTCTTCAATACGGTAAATGTATACCTTAAGAAGTAAAACACTTCAAATGAAATACTCTTACCTACCAAATGATCACCACAAACATTACTTTAATTTTCTTAGAGTTGTAGTGCTATGTATTTCCATTATTTCTTTCTTCTATCGGATATAAAAATTTGATATCAAATGGCTTCTTTCGCTTCACCCTTGAACAGCCATTCATTTTAAGAATTTGACAAAAAGTATTCAAATTTACCTCTAATTTTTATATACTTGTAAGGACTTCTTCAGAGGTGAAGGATGCTTCTTTCAGACAGGGAAGTGGCTACGGTACTGGTCCAAGGTACCAACTCCTGCTTACTTGCTCTTCTCCACCCATTTTTTGCTAGATATTCATCATTTCTCAATCAGTCCATAGGGTACCCTCATTATTTCAACCATTTGCCATTAGCATTCTTATAACAATGGGAAGTTATCATAATACTGAAGCTAACCTTATATACCGTGATAATTTCAACTTCCAAAAAATTGTGGGATTGTGATCGACATAAGTAGCCAATAAAAATTTAAAAATATGACATGTGATCATGAATCATGTGACCTTATTAAGATCACGGGATGAATAAACAATAAAAAAAAATGTGAAATTGAGTACAGTAGCAGCTGAACCCGAAACATGCCGTTTTTTCGCACCATGCCCCGCGTTGTTACTACTATACCAATTCATCACTGATGTTTATTTACATAAAAAATTAAATAATTTAAACTAGATAGCATGAAACATGTGATTAATTAACTGTCGTATGTGTAACAATATAATAAAAAAAAACAGAAATTATTGAAATAAAGTAAGTATATGAGTTGCTAGTCAATTTTGTCATTTAACCATTGAAGTGAACGTGACACTTCACTTCTAAAACTTCTAAAATTATACCCAATTCTTACGTTTGACGCTTATGATAGTTCTGATAATGATCATGTGATATGATGTACATAATAAAGTTTTTTTTATCGATGCAATATCTGATGTACGAATCTTTTTGCACCGGCCCATATCAATAAAAAAGAAAAAAATTACAGCTGTTTCAAAATAAACGGGACACAGAGACCCGGGTCTCTGATATTAATTCACATGCTTCTGCCGATCCGTATCCTTGTAATTAGAATCCTCTTTAAAAAAAATAATAATAATAAACTTACCGTATTAAAATTTGACTGCAATTTTCAATTTTCTATCTTCTATCATTAAAGCGATAATACAATAGCTGCGCCAGATAAATTTATTTATATAAAACAATGAATTTTTAATTTCTGCTAATATTAATGATTATGTATAGTGTTTTTTAATTTGTTTTAATTATTTATGTTCGCTAAGGCACACTATTTCCAATTTTTTTTTTTCGAATAAAAAGTACTAAAGTTTTTCGGTTACATAAGTTAATTAATACAATCAAAGTTGTTTATGTAACACACGGAAGTTGGGAAATTTAAAAGCGGAAAAAGGACTCACGAAAAAAAAGCACGGATATGTAACACAACCGTTCTCTACTTTTAGTTTACAAACATACTAACTTTTCTGTGGACATCCACTTTTTTTGGAGGATTTATCCAGTCGAAAGTTCAATAATGTTAGTAGTAGCAGTGGTGATAATAAGAGAAGTTCTACCCAAAATTCAACTATTAACAACCTTCAGCACGAAGAACGAGAGCCTTTTACAAGGAAACGAAGAAGTACTAATGGAGATGGTTCTAGTTCTTCCACAAAACAGACGTTCACTGCTATAAATCAGATCTTGCATAGGCGCGCATCGGTTTCTTCACAGAGACCAAAAGATTTAATTGCAGAAATAAATATCAGTAAAATAGATAATAATAAAACACGAAATACTTCTCTTCCAAGTCCAATTTCCGTTAATGCGTCGATTCAACAACAAAATCAACCTTTACCTTCTCATTCAACACAGCACCAACCAACTTTACAGCGATTGTTACGAAAGAAAAGTTTTCGTGCTTCCAGACAATTTTCTCCAGTTTCCCCTCTCAAGCCTCCTTTCCATTATCGCCAACAGTTTGAAGAAGATCCTTCGTATATTGACATTAAAAAAAAAAATAATAGCAATCTTGGCGATTTAACTACTAATTCTAATTCTAATTTTAATTCTAATTCTAATAATAATAACGATTATAACAATAATATTAATAGTAATAATAGTAATAATAGCAATAATAATAATAGCAATTTAATTAATAAACGGATCGTATTGAATCATGGAACAACAACCACAAGCTCATCTCCAATTTCACCGATAAACTCTACTGCTTCATCACCTTCTACAAAAAAGCAATTCTTTGAAAATTGTAGTAGAGAGCAAAAGTTATTATTTCACCAAACAAAGGACGATAAAATGGAAATACTATTAAAAAAAGGCAAAAACTTTTTTGGATCAAAAGCAAACCTAAAGCCAGAATTGCATCATTATGTAGTGTTATAGGTAATTAAGTTGAGAGAGAATGGGATATATTATCCAAGACCTCACTCAAATAATATATGAAATTTGTTTATTTGTCTATTAAATTTTATTTACTGAAATATTGTTCTTGCTTATTATAAACAAATTTCCCAATCAATTATTTTAATAAGATGTTGCGAATGAATTGGATCAGGCATAATTTTTCAACAAAATCTTGGAGACGTTTTCGATGTAGTTTATAGTTCAGTTATTGGTCAACTGGATAAAATAAAACGTGAGAAATTTATTTTATTTTAATATGAATATAGAAAATATAAAAAAAAATAATGTATTAAAATTGAATTATAAATAGAGAAACCGGATAGATCCACGCCTTTTACATCACCCCATTATTACAGTATAAATCTAATTGTTGTACATAGCATCGTTTTTGTCATGCGGAAAGGAATCCCTGTTTTTCTTAAACACTGCGCCTCTCATTTGACAGCTTTTTTTTTTCATGCAATATTCAACAAATCATGATGATGCACTTATGCATATGCACCTGTTTTTAGGCTT
>CAJVPQ010000571.1:0-25926 GCA_910591825.1 Funneliformis caledonium
CGGATTGTGACTGGATGTGACAAAGAACTGACGAAAGTGCGTCAAACGGTTGATAATCTCTTTTCCATTGGATAAACGTAGAAGTTCATTCAACAACTTTTCGAACCGGTTCTGTAGGTAACAAAATGTTTTTTTTTTTCATTTACTGTATATGTCGCTGAGTGAACTCGGAGAATACCTTGAAAAAAAAAATGTAATGAAAAGAAATGGAATATCACCTTTGTCACACGCCAATTGCCATATCACATTTGGTTTCACAACATACACCTGATCCATCGGAGAAAGTTCCCTCGTGCCTTTAATATTTTACGAAAGTGATGAGTGGATTTTTTACCAATTAAAGGATGCAAACATCCTGGATTTGAATAATAGGAACACACAATCGATTTAGGTTGATGTATGCGTGCGACACGTTCCCTAATGCCTTAACCTTAAAAAAAAAAATTTTTTTTTCTTCTCTTTTATTTGGTGGGGTAATCAGCTGTTAAACAAACAGGTTCATTTCAAGTTGCCCACCATGTTTGTTACTTTCAAATAAGAGTAATTTTTTTTAATGTTTGTAATGCACGATCATGTTTGAAACAGAGTTTTGCACGTTGAGGTTTACTTGAAATATTTAACACGATGACTTTTCTTTATTAAAGACATTGAGATCAGTTCGATGGGAAAGAACACACGAGATGAATCGAACTTGCCCGGTTGAAAATGATTGAAAATGGGAACCCGAAGCGCATGTCGTGAACACGTGAGGCTCGGTGCCTCTTACCATCATTCAACATGTTAGTTGGCATCTACGCGAATGATTTGCCTCGGTGTGTTAAATGCGGAAGTAACACATTGGTTACACATGTACTTTATAAAGAATTAATTTTCACGATAATGTAAGTTCCATTGTCATACTTCATTCGCTATTCTACAGAATTAGGTTTTGTCTTTTAAGATGTTTTCATAGAAACATGTGTCAAATACTAGATAAATATAATCATCCTTGTGAATGAGTTTCTTAAATGAGCGAGTACAATGGAAAAAATTTTTTAGGTTTTTTTATTATTATTATTTTTTTTTTTTTTTGTTTTAAAAAGAAAAAAGGTTAGAAGCCACTTAAATTAGTTTAGGTAAGGTTCGGTCTAACTTGTTGGAACAAAATTAAAATTCCCCATAAAAAAAAAAAAAAAAGTTCTAACCTCAAATATTTCAAAAAGCCGATTTTTTTTTTTTTTACATTATCACATAAATTCTTTTATTACTTTCTCAGAGACAAAAATTAATTAAAAAAAAAAGGGTGCATAATTTTTAATACTTGTAATATGAAAATTCAATCCCGTTTTTTTTCTTTTCAAAAAGAAAAAATAATAAGAAAAATAATAAATAATAGTAATAAACCCATCAATGAATGGTTAATGGATTTTACATGACGATTATTATGAAAGATAAATCAATGACTTCATTACTTCATCACAATGAATAAATAAAGTTTGGCTTTTATTTGGGAAAAAGAGAAAAACAAACTGGATTTTAATATAATTGGGATATTATTCAAGACCTTTGTGCATTGTGTAACCATTTCATCTGATTTTCATTCGAAAAAGCTTTTTTCTTTCTAACATCTCGATTAAATAAAAAAAAAATAATAATTTGTCAGAAGGTCAAATTCCTGTATTCAACAAGAAATTCTTTTTAATATTGTGAAAAATTAACTGATAATCTGATAATAAAACCTTTTTGAAGATAATGATACCTCATGATTTTTTTTATTTATTGTGGGGAAACGGTAGACCATTACCTAATTTGGAAAATAACAAAAAAAATTTCCCGCGATTTCCCGCAGCAACGGTCAAAGGGTTTGAACGCGTGTTAATTACATGCTAATTTATATAAATGGAAATATCATGATCTCATTTGTTTTTTTCGTATCGTCATCTTGGAATCTCATCAAATCTTTTAATATATGACAAATAAGACACATAAGCAAAGCTGCAAAGCGTTTGATTATGAAATCCACCTAAATCTTTCAAAACTTCATTAAACTAGTTTTTTTTTTAATCTAAATAAATAATAATTATAAATCGGGAAATCGAGTACCAGTAAAACCCTACAAGTTTGCGTTGGCGATTCGTACCTGTAACCGTACTTGTTTCTTTCATTTCATTACAGGTTAGAAGACGTTGTCAAAACAAATCTCTCCTTTTTTTTTTTTCCTTGTTCTATTTTTTTTTTTTCTTCCTAATCGGAGATGTCACAATCCCTTTGATAACTTCAAAGGGATAACGCGCGACGGATTTCATTGTCTTTTATTTTCTTAAACAAGACATCATGTCGTCATACCAGAAATGATTCCGGAATGAAATCCGCGCGTTGCTAAATACGACCCTTCCATAAAGAAGAATTGCCTCATAAGGTCATACGCTCACAATGTGAATGAGTCATACATCACCATCCTTATAGGGGCCACTCATTCATGGCATTACCGTATTTGTACTCTACATAATGAACGGACTTGACCAATTCCCTAAATTTATCGTCAAATCATAAATTGACCCGAATGAAGGTAATAAGAGAGATGTTCTTTTATTCCTTTTTGTCCTTAACACCCCCTTTTGTCTTTAATTTTTTTTTTTTAAAATAAAAGAAGGACAACATACAATCATTCATTGACATGTAGGTGAAAATCCTGTCATGAAACCTCCTATTGATGTTAAATTAATTGATTTATAGGTTTCCGAATATGATACCATAAAAGTATTTATTAAATTTATAAATCAATCTATTTTTAAATTTATTTTAATTTGGTTTCATTGAAACTAATTAACCTTAAATTAAACTAGGAACTTGTTTTTATTTTAAGTTAATGCTTGCACAAAAAACAAATACACGGCAGTTCACAAACTTTAAAAAGAAACCCCCCAAAATTTCATTGTTCTCCTAAAGAGAAAATTTGCGTCCGCTAAACAAATATCATAGCGTGGAAAAAAAAAAAAAAAAAAAAATGTTTATTTCACAGTGATAATCACAGGTCTCATGGTCTCATCACAACGGGTGAATTTTCGCCTCGTCTTTACGCATAAGCATACCACTTTTTTATTTGACATCAATTGGAGGAAGGGGGAAAAGTAAAACCCTCCTATTATTATTATTATTATTATTATTATTATTATTATTATTATTATTAATTATTATTATTATTGCTTGTGTTTTTTTTGATTTATTTGTCTTACCCGTCTGTTCATTTTTCCATTTGACTTTATATTTTGAAATCATCACTGGTGTCACTCTTTGAAACTGTGCTCGGTTACTTGAGCGTTTTGGGAAATGGGTCATAATAATAACGACCGCCCAAATCGCGTTACACAAAATCGTCGACTCTTATTTTGGGCTTAATTAAAATGGGAAATAATTAAAGTATTGTACAAATGCTTAGCCAAGAAAGATTGTACGTTTGTTTATTGATTTTCGTTACGTGCTACAAGAAATCACTTTACTTTGTTTTTTCTTTATAGGTGGAGAAGGTATAAACGAAACGTCAATTTTTTAAAAATAAAGTCAAAAAAGGATGTCATGATTTCATGATTAGTATAATGAAAGTTGTTCACGCTTTGCTCTGTTTGTGGGGTAAACCAAAATAAATGAAATGAATGAAGCAAATGAAGTAAAAAAAAAAAAAAACACAAAACAAAACAAAAAGGGAAGAGGGCTTTGCCATCCCCCTGTTTATATGAACATGTATGAGCTGCCAATCGTGAATTGTATGATCTTTGAGATTTTTTTTTTAACAATTTTTTTCCGATTTATTTAATTTTTTTTTTTTTATTATTCAATAAAACTTAAAAAACGCCATCATATACTTTAAGAGTACCAAAAAAAGACTCCAAATAATAAATTCATGATATCATATCTTTTCATCTTTTTCATTTAATCTTCAATTAATAAAAAAAATTCATAAAAGATTTTATTATTTAATTCAAGGAAAGGTGTATTGTTCATCGACCTTCAGGTGTGTATGACCTGTGTGATCATCGGATTGTTCCTTCTGAAGATCAAACTTTAAAAGGTTTTCGCTCTAGGCAGAAATTGTTTAAAATGTACACGTTCTAACCGTAAGGAAAACTTGCTTGACTACGTGCTTTCTTTCTAAAATGTTTAAATGATCGATCTTGAATGACTCCCATCAAATAAATATTTACCCCAGCTTTGAATCATTTGACCCTTTATTAAAGTAAAAAGATACCTCGTAAACCGCGTTAGTTTCATAACTAAATTAGGAATAAGTTTCATAGTTCTATGAAATAAATAAAAAAAAGAGTGTCACAAGGTTATTTTTTTTGCCTAGAAAAATCGAGCTAGCATTAATTCATACGCTTATTCAACCTTACGGAATAAAGTTGAACCATCCTCTTAACGTTGACGGGAATTCTCTCATTTTATTATAAATGACCTAAAATGGTTAACCCATTTTCTCACCTTTGAAAGTCCTTGACGTTTTTTGTTTATCATTTATTCATTCATCAAAGAACTCACAAAAAAATATATTTTTTTTTTTTTAATCAAGATTAATTAAGGAATCCTTAAAAAGACAAGAAAGAAACCAAACAAAAAAATCTTTGATGACTAATGTTGATTACGATTACGGACGGACAAAGGTTTGAAACATTGAAAAATGAGAGGTGTTTGATGGTTGTTTGGTGTTTTGTGTTTATCTTTTTTTTTTGTTTACCGTAGCATAATTAGGAATGTGGAGCGGAGTATTCCAGATCAAATTCCGAATGGTATTGTACTAAAATTAGTTTAATTATGTAATTTTTAAGGTTTATTAATGATAACATAAATAGTCAAGTCTGGTAATTTTAAAGTTTTTATATAGTAAAGTTTGATTTCCAATTTTAAAAAGTTAGTAAATTTCCTTTTTTGACGAAACATTGAATGGTCGAATGGTAAATGAGAAAGATAATTTTGAAAGCAAATCACTTTCTGATCTAAACATCTTGGCAAAAACATATTTCACCCATGTTTTCACTTTCTTTATATGAAAGAGTGCGCTTGAATAAGTTCCCTTTTATAGGAAAAAATGGAAAAATGGAATTTCTTTTTTCTCTTCTCGATCATGCGTCTGTTAATTAATTAATTAAATTTCAAGTTTAATTAAAATTAAATCCATCAATGACAACACGGATACTTACTGTTCCGATTTTCCGGAGGGGATTTTTGGGAGGGTTCTAAATACAAGGACGGTTTTATAATTTTTCTTTTATAATTTGAGTTTTCGGGTCAAGTCTTGTCATACCTCATCACGTTTTTTAACGACGAAAATCCCTCACCCATTATCAAAATATTTTGTAAACATAAATGCAATTTTTTTTTTTTTTTGGTTCGATGGAATAATTTTAATGTTAAAGTTTTTTTCGATGATTACATTTCTTTTTTGATTGACGACCCTTTTCAAAAAAAAACAAAAAAAAAAACACTGTATATATAAAATATATGTATGTATATAATGATGATTAAATTATTATTATTAATTATTATTATTATTATTATTATTCCAAATAATGCTTGAAAAAAGGGAATAAATCACTTTCGGGGGAGGACAAAGTAAAGGAAAAAAAAAAAAACACTTGAAAAAAATAAATTTTTTTTTTTTTGGAAAAAATAAAAACACCACGTTCACTATTTGAATTTAATTATTCTTTTCTTAATTTTTTTTTCTTTGCATTTTTTTTTTCTTAATACAAAAAAAAAAAAATATACATTCACAAAAAAAAAAAAAAAAAGCACAGAAAAAAAAAAACTTTCGTTAAAAAATATAATGTAAATGAAACTAATTAATGGATGAAAGAATTGTAGTAAGTAATTAATAATATATACGTTAAGACTATATATGAATATGTTGTGATGATGGTAAAATACTAAAAATATAGTGAGTTGAAAAAAATTTCGTTATTAAAATTTAAGTTTTTTTTTTTTTTTTTTTTTTTTTTTCGTGTCAAATGTGATGTTTTGAAAATAAAAGTGTGATAAAACAAAAACCGATCCGCCTAAAAAGTGATAGTGGCGATGAATTAGATTACTTGATAAAATCATTAGGATTTTTTTATCTTTCGATCAAAAATACCATCAAAAAAAATGAAAACAAATGAAAAAAAAAAAAGATATACAAAGAAAAAAAATTGATGTAAAGAGAAAAAAATCGTAGTAAAAAAAAAAAAATAAAACTAAGTAAAAAACTAAAATAGGCAAGAGGAAAAAAAAAAGTTCGTTATATGATGAAAAAAATATAAGCGTTGGGAAAAAAAACTATACAAAAATGGGTGAGTAATTCATATCGGTTATAATAATTTTTTTGATATATTATAAGGAAAAAAAAAAATAAGAAAGAAAAAACTATACAAATTTTTTTATCACGAAAAGAAAAAAAAAATATTTACGAAAGAATGATATGGAAGAATAATGGAATGAATGAAGGATATGTATAAATATCACTCGTCATCATAGCTAGTAATTAGAATAATAAAATATAGTATTCCATCGCACATACCGCCAAAACCACACTAGCAAAATAAAATTGAAAAAAAAAAAGATTCCACACAATTGTCCTTGTAAAGAAGAATGGTAATGAAAAAAAAAATAAAGGATAATCGAACGAAGTAAAAAAGAATTTTTGTTTGTTCCTGTTCTTTCATCAAATTCACGTCATCGAATTTGTGAATGTTCATTCAGTGTTGCAACGTCGTGTGAAGATTGCCAGTCTGATAAGTTTGCAAATAGGGTGTGAAATTGCTAAAATTTCTCGCATTTGAGTTCTTCTCCTTTCCGTTGGGTCGATGAACTCTAACATGCTGAGAAAGATTGTCCGAACGTGAGAATCGTTTTGTACAATGCGGATGAGGACAATGGAAGGCTAAAAGTAGAAAAAAAAAGAATCAGAACGCGTAACGTTTGAATCGAGCGTAACCTAAGTTCAATAATACTTACGTCTTTCAAGAGTGTGTATCGACCGAATGTGTCTCTTAAGATGTTCTGAACGCTTAAAGATTCTTCCGCAACCTGCGTAAGTACACTCGAATGATTTTGTTCCCGGTTTGGCAGGTTTGTTTGACATACGTCGACCCCTTGATTTGCCAGATTTTTGCGGTGAAGATAAAGGTGAAGTCATTAGAGAATGGAATTCTTCTGGATCCTGAAGTTGGATTCCAGTGTTCATGGCAGCGCTTGTCACGTTGGCCCTTCGGCCCCGCCGTTTTATTGTCGAAGGTTGCATCAGATCTTGACTTGGCATGATCTCTCTCTCCTCACTTATCAAATGTTGTTGTTGTTGATGTTGTTGTTGATGATATTGATGAGGAATGACGGTTGGCGCCATGATGGGAGATTGATCATGAGGGGAATCAATGGGGGTAAGAGGATTCGTTGAAGAGATGCTGGCTGGACAAACAGCGAGATCTGGACAACTGCTCTCAGAGCTTAGAGTTCTAGTCATATCATATAGAGAGGCGTCGAGTGAATCATATTCAATTTTTATTTTTGGATCAAATAAGCTATAATTGTCGCTCTCCGGGGAGGAACATGTGGTCGCGTGAGTTTGAGGGATCATTCTAAAAGCATAAGCCTCCATGAGCTGTTCGTTATCGGTTGTAAGAAGATCGGTGAAAGAGATGCCCCTGTTATTAATGAGGTAATCTGTAGTCATGTCCATTTCTTTTGCATGGTGTTGATTGAATGGCTGCGTTGAATGATGAATGATGGGCACTGTTGGGGAAGCCATTGAATAATTGAATGAAAAAGCCGTGGGATCGGAGAGATCCGGGAAATCATAACGTTCATAACGGAGAGATGATACCATTTTTCGTAAAAAACCGTAGATTTATGATTTAAAAAAATATTTCGTTAAAAAAAAAAGTAATCGCGTAAAATTTTTGTATTGTCGGCTCGTTAAAAGTCTGGATTTGTTAACCGTCTTCCAAGTAGGATGGTGATGTGATAAAACGTTTCTTGTTTTCCGGACTTTGTAAAATAAAATAAAAAATTTTTATTCCTTTTCTTCCAAAATAAACTTTTTGTTTCGTGACAAAAAAAAAAAAAAATTGGGAAAAAGTAAGAAGTTTGGAATAAAAGTAAATATATACGGTTGTTGAAGGTAAAAATTAAAAGGTTTTTGCCAAGTTTTTGTAAAATATTCTGGTTTTCAAAGAGTCATTAAAAAAAATAGCCAATATTGTGTTGTAATGAGTAATTATAATTATTTTTTTTTTTTTTTTTTTTTTTGAGATTTCAGTTAACGTTAAACGTAAGAAGAAAAAAAAAGAAGAGAGGACACTCTTTTTTTTTTGTGGAGAAAAAAAAGGAGGTAATCAAAAAACAGTTGGATATCACTTGAACTGCTTGAAGTTAAAAAAGCTCGAGGTTTTTTTTTTAGATTTTTTTTTTTTTTTTTTTTTTGGAGTATATATATATGTGACTAAAATTTTTTTTTATTTAGTAAGACATACGATACGATAAACGATACGAAGAAAAAAAATTACTAAACGAAAAAAAAAAATTATGATATATACACAACAAAGGGATATGAAAGAGAAGAAAAAAGAGGTCACAAAAAAAAAGGAAGAAAAGAAAAAAAATTTTTTTTTTTTTTTTTTTCGTTAAAATTTTTTCTCTTTTGAAAGTTAAAGGCAAAATTGCCCTTTTTATCTTGTGGTAATTTTTTTTTTTTTTTTTTTTTTTAAAATAAAAAAAAAAAGTATTGGTTATTGTCAATAGTCAAATGTCGATTGAAATATTTATGTATATGTATATGGTAAATGCTTGTTTAAAATAATTATATTTTAAAATTATAATACTAATATAAATTAGACTTTTAGACTTAAATAAAGTTATTGTTTATATTAAACAGAAGGATTCAAAAAAAAAAAAAATTTATTATTATTTTTTTTTTTTTTTTAGTATAATATTTATATTGTCATATCATTTCAACTGTGATATTACCAAATTTATGCTATACAACATGATTCTTTTAAACTTTTTTTTTACAAAAAAAAAAGAGAGTTCATTTTTTCATATCTCGGAGAGATGACATAAAGGGATTTTCAATATCCGATTTGAGCCATTACCACCTGAAAGGCTGGTCATTGACGCTCTCCGATGAGTCCGTCATTTCAATTTCAATAAACTTCAACTGTAACGACTTTTGTTACTGTTACAGTAAATCATCAAACTAGTAAACAAAAAGCATAAATATAAACATTTAATAAATGAAAAATTTTTATTTATATAATATAAAAAAGGGCCACTTGGTTAATTTTGTGATGGTGCGTGTGATTTAAGAAACTTGATGTGATATTACAATGAAAAAGCTCTAAACGCAACCGTTTTTTTTTGATTGGTACGAAACCCATTCTCTCTTGGTCGTGCGACTATTTTGAAAGTGAAATGAAAAATTTGCTGAGCTGCAGCCACAAGAAATCGTCAATGTGTCATGAATGCAACAAAGATGAAATAAATTTTATTTTTCCAAAAAGAAATGGATGCAATGATACGAGCACAAGTCACATCAAGAAAAAAAAAAAAGATGCACATTCGGAAACGTTACAAAATACCAAAATTACCATTTATTAAATTTTTTTTTATTGATATTAATTTTTGATTACTTAACTGAATATACATGGATTATCATGTGTTAAACTATGAGCTCTTTCAAGGTTGAGCATATGACCGACTTGTTCATTAAAATTTTGATTGTAATGACCAAAAAAATCCTGAATTGGAATCTACG
The DNA here is from genome assembly GCA_910591825.1 of Funneliformis caledonium. NCBI lineage: Eukaryota > Fungi > Glomeromycota > Glomeromycetes > Glomerales > Glomeraceae > Funneliformis > Funneliformis caledonium. Next base: position 9,761 of record CAJVPQ010000571.1, read on the forward strand.
ATTGAATCAATGTTTCGTCACAGATATGTTTGTGATCATGAATCGCCTGCTGCTTGTTTTTTATTTAATTTTCTTTTTTTTTTTTTTACAAAAAAAAAGCTCCTTAAATGTATCTGTGCGCTATTTGGGATTTTTTTTCCTAAAAGTTTTTTTTTTGCCGTTTTCAAAAGAAAAAATTCGAGTGTCCATTTTTGGACATGCCTTAATTTTTTTTTTTTTTTTTTTCTCAGGCTAACGTGTAAATTTCCTAATCATTCTGCTCTAATTTATTATTTATTTGTTTTGTAATCGCTTTCTACTAAAATTAGTAATGACGACCATCTATTTTATTCAAAGGTGGGACGTCAATTTTGATTGGGAAACAAAAAAAAAAAAAGCATCGACTGCGTTCTCTTTCTCAATTCATCACACAACCGTTTCATGTTTTTCTTAACTTTATTATTATTATTTTTTTTCTAAAAAAAAAAAAAAAAAGAAAAATGTGCCCGCCAGAAAGTTGCAAGTATGTTTATATAACAATGTATTAGTTCATGCACGGTAGATTAAATAAAGGCAATTGTTACAATTGTTGCGTGGCGTCAATAGCCAAGAAATAAAGAAGGAAATTCCCTTTGAGTTGAATTTGTTACTATTATTATTTCTCATATTTCCTTTCAAAACCATAATTGAGATATAAACCGAAACCGTTAAACCAACCAAATTAACGAGACCACCGCATAACTAATAAGGTAAACAACATTATTTGATTTTTCGAGCCGGTTGTAAATAAATGTAATGTAATAATAAATAATTTCACACACATGAAATGAAAATTTTATTCGTTTATCTCGTACATTGCATACGACAGATATTTTGGGTAGCGAATCAAGTCACTTGACACAAAAATAATTGCGAGCATGATGTTGATAAACCACTTGATTACTATCATTCTATCGGATTTGGTAATTTTCATTCATTATTTATAAAGCCGTCCCTGATTGGTTAGAAATCTTCATGATCTCGACCAATGTATCCAACCTTTTAAACCCAACACCATATGGATGATCTCACCCTAAATATAGAAACCTGCAAAGGTTTATTTTATTTTTATTTTTATTTTTTATTTATTTTTTTTTTTGGGTCGATAAGCTCGGTCATTTCGGTGTATTTGTAATGTGATGATATGCACTCGTGCGCTTCATTTCCTCTGACCCTACTTGGGAAATTGAGCATATATGGTTATTTGGGCGGGATTTTTATTATTTTTATTCTTGTTTTGAACTATTTCTCCAATTCTTTTTCCGTTCAATGGTCGGGCGTGATATGTTAGTAGTGCTCATACATAAAAAAATGTGAGTGTGGGCATGGTGTCGCAGAAGATTTGAAATCTTTCTTATTCTTTTAATAATTCCAAAAAAGTCAATTCATTCGAGAATCAAACATGGTAATATGAAGAGACTTGGAAAAAACATACAAATTTGGGGTGATGCCGATCATGCGTTCCGAGTCTTGCCGCAGCACCTCCGGTCTTTTCCACGCCGCGTATTTCGAGTCAAAAAAAAAAAATGGCTTGTGCTGCGTCGTATCCTTTGTCGTTTGATGATGATGATGATGATATTATTATTTATTCTCTTTCTCATACCAATCATTTAAACCATGATACGGTTAAGAAGGGGCACCGATTTCTCTACAACGTAACGCTCTTTCCGATCACCGATAAAGAAGACAGCACGCACCGAACGCTCGTCAGCTGCTGAAGGTTGAATTTCTTTTGCTGACCTTATGTTTACGGTGTGAATTATGTAACAAAAGGGTTTAAGGGTTTTCGTGGTGACACATTCCTATCCTAAAAGGAATAATATTATTCACAATAATAAATTATTCTCATTATCGTATAGACAAAGAAGTAAAGGATGCCAAGCAATCCCGTTTTCATCAGCGAACAAATGAGATTATTAACTAATAACATGCCTTTTATTATTATTATTATTATTATTTCTTTCTTATGATATTTTTTATTTCATCATCGTCATTTAAAATATTCATAATTTTGATTATTACTAACAAACATGACATGGCAACATTTTGTGTGCTCAAAATAAAATAAAATAATAATAAATCAAATAAAGGCATCCGAACTTCCAAAGATGGAAATTAAATTAAGAAACGTATGTTTTTTTAAAAAAAAGAAATTCCATTCCGATTGTCTTTTGATGACCGAACTTCAAAATATTTTTTTTTTGTTTATTCTCCAAAAAATAAAAAAAGTCATCTTTACCGTATGGCCTTACATAAAGGTTCCACACTAAATCACATGGGTCACATCCATTCCATTCAAATCTAGGTTTAAGAGGTTTTATAATAATTACTATATTGGGCAATCCTTTTTCTTTTAAAGAACGTTGAAAAAGTGTAAGCGTGCCGAATGTTTTTATTCTTGATCTTTTTAATCATTCATATTTTTTTTTTTAATTAGGACATATTTGGTAGTTGAAATGTTTGAGCCTATAATAGAAAGAATTAATTTTTGGAATATGAGATCTTTTTGATGTTAAATCAAACTTTGCCGTTCAAGTAAATTACGTCCGTGAGGCTTACTCTTTTTGTAACCCTTATATACCTTACCTTGCCGAATTTATCAATTAATCCCCACAGTATATTGCGTCCGTATTGAGGAATGATTTTCATCGTTTTTAAATTCGAATTTTATTTTTTCTTCTTTTATTGTGTGCTTTGGGCGGGGCGGGGGCTTGGTTACTGCTTACATAGATTATAGTAAAAAAAAAAAAACCTGTGCGGTTACGTCAAAAAAAAAAAAAAAAAAAAAATATCAAGGAAAAAACCCAAGGAAAATTAAACTCGTACACATGATGTAATGAAAACATTATGACTTCATGCGTTCAACGTTCCACTCAGCATATCTCCCATGTTGAATGAATATTATTATTTTATTATCATTGAAAATAAAACAAAAGAATAATAGAATAACGGAGATTTTTACCGTGACGATACGACCGATAACGTCAATTGACCGAAGATCCATGATCGATTTGTGTCAAAAATGATGAAAGTGTCAAAGTGATGATTTTGCCGCAAAAAGAAAAGAGTTAAAGAATCCCCTTTCATGTAACTAAAACCAAAGAGAAGAGATTAGAGGAACGCGAAAAACGTCCAGCCTCTTTTTTTTACCATATATGGATTCGATTTATTTACAAGGCAATAAACCATTTCCTAATCCGGTTTACGACGTCGTTTAAATGTTCAATCCTTACCATTAATGTAGACAATCTGAGAAATTTTTGTTCTCGATTTATCAACACGCAAGTTTCAATCGCGAGGTAAAAAAAAATCATGATAAAAATAAAGAAAACATCGATAACGACCCATTCAATCATTCACCTGATACGTACACCTATCTTTTCATGCTGTTGCGCATGTTCCTTCTTTTTAAAAGACGATGAATCATGATTTCATTTCATTCTTACAAGAATGCATGCAATTGATGAAATCCGGAGCGAATCAACTGGCAGAGGACGAATTTCTTGCACCAATAAATTGCAACACAGATCAATTGACGTTCAGTAACCGATTGGATCAAGAAAAGGAAGCAAGAAAAAGGTTTCATTGATTTGGATGTAGAAGGTTTAAAATGATGCACATTATTACATAATCATATGAAGATTTCATTCGATCGAGCCTTAAAAGGCAACATATATCATTTATTTTTTTTACTCATTAAAGATTGCATTAAAAGAAGGAAATTTTTAATAAATTAACAATTTATAAAACGGTTTTATTATGAATTTAACCCTAAAAGCGATGATTCCTTACCAAGGAATGGAAATTTTCGGTAAATTCCGAATGAAAATCTTTCAAACTAGAACAAAAATTGATTTCAATTATGTAATCGCTTTTTATTTTTATAAAAAAAAAATGATTTTATTTTTAATAAAACATCCAGAATGACGAAAATTCGAAAATCGTTCTAAACACAAGAACCGAACTAAGCTAAATTCAATATTTTTTTTAATTGAAACAAAGTACTTGAAACACGGAATTACGATATGGGATTATTAATTTTTTTTTTATTTATACAAACGCAGCGGTAAAAAAAAAAAATAATAAATAAAATAAAAAAGTGTCGACCTTTGTTTGGGTGCGTCAAAAATTTTGATTGTGATATTATTTTATTTTTTTTTTTTTGTTTCGGTGATATTCTGAAAACCCTTTTGACAAGGGAAATAAAGATCATGGATGTGATAAAGGAAACTTTGTTCCGGACGAAAGATGTGTACATCATCGCGGAATCAGGTTTGGAAGGTCCAAACCGGATTCTAGCAGCGTAACAACCCCACAAAAAAAAATATATAGATAGATGATTATATATTTATCTTTCAGATTAAAATTAACCTGTCTAAAAAAAGAAGTTAGGCAAAGAGCTCAAAATAGCAAATCAACTCATCGATTTTTATTTACCATTAATTTCGGACCTGCATCGGTATTGGTTGATGCAACGTTCTATCTTTAACAATAATGATTCCTTGTATTTTCTATGTTTTGGTCTCGCAATTTCATCATTTGTTTCATGTCAGAATCGAAATTTTGAAGATTTAATTATTATTTTTTTTTACTATTATTATTATTATTATTTTATTATAAATTCTATGCATAGAATATGATGAAAAAAAAAACAAAAATATAGGTGAGACGAGAATCTATAAATAACTGAACACACGCTTGCTCATTTTTTTTTTTTTTTTTTTTTTTGCGATACATGGATTCTGAGAACTGAACACATTTCGGAACGACTCTTTCGTTTCTACTGTCACACTTGTCATGTCACATGTGATAAGAGGAATCATCACTTCATTATATCCCAAATGAAATTTCAAACCTTAATTAATTCCTGCCAAGATAGATAGATTATAAGGGGTATATGATATTACTTTTACTCTTTCCATAAAAAAAAAAAAAAAAAAAAACATCAACTGTACAGTAGATCATACGCAAGGAAAATCACAAACAACCATTAGATACATATAAAAAAAACTGTCACAACCACGATATCGCAGACACATGACTGCATCTAAAAACACTTTTTATTTGAATGTCTATTTTTCCATTTTTTCTTTTTTCGAATGAGAAAACGTCCAGGTTTGGTTTCAAGTTTTTTTCTGCTAACGCACAAACCAATAAACAAATCAATCAAGTTTTTTTTTTTTGTTGTTCACAAGGGTGTCCATTAATGAAGTCATAATTTTCATTCATCGGAAAAACATATTGTTAAATTCCTTCTTTATGCGTTTTTTTTTTTGTGTTGTCAAATCCGGTTTGTTGTTTATTGTGATTTTACAAAGCATTTAACTTTATTTGAGAGTTCATTTAATGAGGTTATCTTTTTTTTTTTTAATCTGTACATATTCGGACACATTCATCGTTGTCAACAAAAAAGAATTTTTGTTTTAGTTAATATCGTCACATTTCATTGAGAAAAATTTCCACCCTTAAAATATTATATCATCATTTCGAAAAAATTCATTTATGTGTCAGAGATCTCCCTATCAAAACATCTCGCATAGCAATCATGAGTTTTACATATGAACCGCATCTTCCTTTTTTACAAAAGGGTTACGAAGATTTCAAAACTTCCCCTTCTTTTTCCTATAAATGGACTCATTTTTTGTCCAAAACAGGTGACTTTAGAATGTTCTTTTGAAATTCTTTTTTCGATTAACCTAGATGATTATTATTGTTTACTATGATCTTTTTTTCTGAAAAAATAAATCCTAGAATCCCTTTTAATCACACCTACTTCTTTGTTTATACACCATGTAACGGAATAACATCATCGTACGACATCACTTGAAACCTAATCTATATCATATCTACCAAATGTTTTGATTGATTTACGCGTTAGAGTTCTTGTTTTTGATAGTACATTTTTTAAAATGCGTGCGAAAAAACATTTTCTCTAAAGATTAAACAGGTTCAAACAAAGGTTTTGTTCACATGCCCCACATGTATCATTCATTTATCTCCGGTTTTCCATAAATAACCTTCTGTATTTTGCATTTTGTGTGATGTTGCCGTGCCAAGGATTGAATTTATCAAATCGCTACCCGGTTATAAAAAAAAAAAAATAAATAAAAAAATAAATTTAATCTAAAAATACTAATATATCTTTATGATAAAATTTTTCAATTTCTTTTGCTCAGAAATTAAAAGGCATACACATCATTAATTGTGATTACCTAATCGCATAAATCGGGTATGATGATTGTTATCGAGAAGTGGATTTCATTTATTCATTGAATTAAATGAGATTAGGTTCAGGGAAAAAAAAGACAACAAATGTTTACACTTTTTTTGTCTTTAAGGAACTCCTCCACATGATGAAGATGTGGGAACGTTTAGGTTTAAGTGTCAAAGATGATTTTGATTTCATCATCATCATTCATTTATTTATTTATTTATTTCTTTTTTTCCCCTTTTTCTTTTGAAAGGGTTTCAAGGTCAATGAAATTTCAATTCATCATTCACGCGTCACTTTCACTAAAATATACCCTCTGTTTCAAAAGGGTTGCGAATTTATTTGTTTTTATTTTTTTTTTTTTCTTACAAAATTTATAACATATGTATAATAAATTTATTAAATAACAACAAATAATCCACCGTAAATCATACTAACAAACAATACAATTTATTAGGTTCATTGTAGGGATCGATCATAGGTTATCTGAATTCCTTAAGAAAATCATTTTTGGAAAATCCTTTTTCACACAACAACAAATACTGTTAACTTTTTTTGAAATAAAAAATAAAATTTTATTTACTAGTTTGAATGAATTCGAAGGAATGAAGCTCCAATTAAATTATATTAATATGATAATAAGGTGAATCATAAAGATTAAGAATGAAGAGAAAAAAAAAAGAAAAAAAAAAAAAGTGAATTAAATTAAATGGACAAAAAAAAATTTTTTTTAATCAAGTTTGATTTAAGGATTAATAATTTTAGTCACACATTTTGAAACATATGATTAGAAAGAATGATCTTAAATAAGAAATACACTTGCAGGAATATTTTTTTTTATAATGTCAAAATATTTTATTTGGGGTTCTTGTTTTGGTACACAAAAATCATCTATTTATAACATCGAATGATTTACATTTCTACTGCGGTAACACTTCGAAAAAGAGATGATGGTGTCCAATCATGGAATCATGAAGCTATTCTGTATTCATTCACAAAAAAAATTACGTTAGAGGAAAATGAATTTTTCTTAACCTGTTGAGATTCTTGAATGTATTACATCACCGCACTAAAAAAGTTCACAAGTCCAAACGCATCATAACTTTTTTTTATTTTATTTTATACTTTATTTTGTTTTATTATTCTGACAGAGAACAATTAAAAATTTAAATGTATGGAATTTACTTAATGATATAAATCATTCCGAGATTATTGATATTATCCTATAAAGGCAAATATAATAATAATTATTTTTGATAACTACCTTTTTTTTTTTTTTTTTTTTTTTTTTTTTTCCTTTTCATAATTCTGAATTAAAAAAAAAATAATATAAAAAAATAAAAAAATACAATAAGATAATCCCCCTTTCCCGTCCTTACTTTTTTTTGACATATTAAATCTTATAAATCATTACTCGTTATTATACAGGATTTCTATTTTTCCATTTTACATAAGAAAACAAACCCTGAAAGCAGAAGAAAAAAAAACGAGAAATACGTTTATGTAAAAAGGAAGCATGACCTGATGTTAGACCGAATATAGTATGAGCATATTGTAAAAAAGAGCAAATCTCTTAAAAAAAAAAACAAACAGGTAATATTTTTTTTTTGTGGAATCTTGAAAAATGCATCATAAGACTTTGTTTCAAAAAAATGCTGGGGAATTTTTTTTCTCAATTAACCGATATTATTCAATCAATTAAATTATCATTAAATAAAAAAAAAAATTAATAATAACAATAATAAATAATAATGATGTAATTGAATTTCGTGTTTTTTTTTGTTGATTACGCGAAAAATAAATTTATTTGTAACGTGAGAAAAAAAAAAAAATCTTTCTTCTAAGAGCAGGAAAGAAAATAATAATAATAATAATAATAATATAGGATTAAAAACATAAACCCCAAAACTTAATCTTCAAAATTAAATTTTCCAGTTAAAAATTTTATTGAATTACATACATTTAATTACAACAAAAAAAAAAAAGGGACCGTCGGACTATTTTGTATGACATAAACAATTAATATATCTGATATACACGGGATTAAACGGGATCAAATCGAAATATTGAGTTGGAACGTTAGAACTCAATCAAATTACGCCCAAAAAAAAATCCATATGATTTACGCGTTTCTGATGCCACCTAATACCGGTTAAATTTTCTTACTATTTTAAACACGTTTTCTTCCTTTATTCCTTTTCTGTTTGAAAAAAAAAAAAAAAAAAAAAAATACAAAGATGAATAATATCCTTTATGCAACGTCGGTAATTACCGTAATGTTTTACAAGACTTCCCGTTGTTAAAAATAACTCGCGCATAATCTGGTTTTCAACCCTAAACCCATGTTTTCCATTTTAACAAATTCATTTGTTTTCACCAATTTGATTCCAAATAAAGGATTAAAAAAAAAATCTAATTATAAGTTTTCAACTTGTAAACAAAAATAAAAATTATACATCACATAATTCCATCCAAACAAATGTACATCATGAATTATGATCTACATGTGTGAGAGAATGGTGCACTCGAATTAAAGGCAATAATTTTCTTTATGTCTCGTCGGCTCGGCATATTTAGATTAACCACTTGGCTTTACACAAACGTATAAGTTTAATTTACTCTGTGCAACTTCTTTGAATCATCCTTCGAACAAGATGATTAGTTAACTTTTCATAACGATTTAAAAAGGTAATTTATCATTTTCGAATCAATGTTACATTGATATGCGATGGTTGCTAAAAAAAAAAAGGGAATGATTTCACGATATTTCCGTGAGATCCACATTTCATATGTGAACCGAGAAATTTTATCCGATTAAATTACGTAACTTTGTTTCTTCCTTTTTTATCAATTAGACTGAAACAGTTTATTATTGTCCATTAAATTTTACTTTTTGTTGTATTTGAAGGCAAGTTCTGAAAATTGATGAGATAAACAAATATTAAAGGTAGGACAGAGGTTTTTAATTGAAAGGTTCGCAGAATTGATTGAAAAAAGGATAAATTGAAAAATTTTGTTAAAGCCAAGAATGGAAAAATACGTTTGGTTGGCAATCATCTCGAGCACGTTGGTGTTACAGATTTTCATGTCGCTTGTTTAATTTGGTAAAGAATTTCGGAACGCACGTCAAGTGCTCTTTGGATCATCATGGTTTAACTCGAATTTCTTTAGTTTAATAAATTAGTGATATTTCTATTATTAGCAATCAATTAGCAATCAATTTTGGAACACGAGTAAAAAAAAAATATCCTATTTTGGAAATGCATTTTTTTTTTGCCGTTCACGTGATTTAATTACCATTCACATTTCACATGATTTCATGGACTAATCAAAATCTTGGGATTATAAAATTTTTATAAATCTTTATTGACGTCGTTACATAGAGAGATAGATAGATAGAATATATGAATCTTCAATTCAAAATGAATAAATATAAAATTGAATTCAAAAGTTTTAGGTAGACTTAATAGCTGCTACTTCATGCAAGTAAGTGCCAAGTAACTTAATCCCTTCGGTATAATTATGCCGATCAAGTTTCTCATTAGTCGAATGAGCTCCCTATAAGTTTGAGAAATCAAATATGAATTTAGCAAAATCAACCATTAACACGTATATAGATGTCGATACTTACATCATCACCTCTGCCCATCGGAAGCAAGAGAACATTCTTATTTAACGCGTCTTGGAAAGTAAGAGTAACAGGAATGGAACCTCCTTCACGTGTCAAATCAGGTTTGCAATTAAAGACCTTTTCAACAGCATTAGCTGCTGCGACTGTGACAGTGTTATTTAATAATGTTATTTGAGATTTGTGTAAAAAAAAAAAGATCGCGTTAAAAAAATTAAATAACTTACCAAAGTTCCAGTGATCTGGACTCGAAACCCATGGTTTAGCACCATGCACACATTCTACTTGAAGCTTATTTTCACTTCCCAATTTACCGAATTCCTCTCTAAGGAATTTATCAACACAAGCCGTAATTTTATCAGGATCCATATTTGGAACCGATCGAATTGAAAATTTACCTGAAACCTTACAAGGTAATACAGTTTTGACCCCTGGCGCAGAAAACGCACCTTCGATACCGTGTATAGAAAGTGATGGATAGCGCCAACTTATTTTATACAAGTAAAAAAAAAAAGTATATTTTTTAAAATATCATTAGAAATCTTTTATTTTTATGTTTTTTTTTTTAAAAAAAAAGTAATTACCGGGCCTGTAAAGTTTGAGTTTCATTATCGTAGATATTTGTTTTAGATTCAATGGCCGACTGAAGTTCTTCCAATTTGAACTCGATGGATCGATAAGTTTCCATTTCTTCATCTAGGTGGTATTCATATTCATCAAGAATATTTAGAAATTTGTTATTTTTATTATTTTTATTATTATTAGGTCAAATAAAATATTCTTCTTTAATTACCCTTCAATTCTGCTACATCATCATTTATTCCAGGAATCAAGATTTTTCCATTCGGAGTGACCAATTTGCTGAACAAAATAATCAAATCCGTCATGGGTTCATAAACAGTACCACCAAAAACTCCTGAATGAAGATCTCTCCCTGGACCAGAGACTGTGATGTTAAAATAAGAAATGCCCTTAAAAAAAAAAGGATATAAATGAAATGATGAGTGGGGTTTGACCTAATATAAGATCACATGATTCTATAAATTACATACGCGTAAACCATAAGTCAGACAAGGTTTCGTGACGCCCAGCCAATAATTATCCGAGATGCAAACTGCATCTACACACTTAAAATATTTATCGGCCTCCCGTGCAATCAAATCATCTAATCCTTCGGATCCATTTTCCTCCATACCTTAAATTAATCCAACAAAATCATTTTAAGGAAAGGAAAGATGTTTTATAATATTTAAATAGTCTAACATCAATTTTTGCCTACCTTCAAAACATATCTTTAAATTAACAGGAAATTCTACTCCTATCTTTTGATGTGCTTCAATCGCGTTGAGCCATCCAATGATTGGACCTTTGTCATCCGAAGATCCACGACCTACTAAACGACCAGTAGAATCTTCAACTAATTTCCAAGGATCAGAATTCCAACCATCTTCAAGCAAGGCCTTTTTTTTTAAAAAAAAAAAAATTATCGACATCATTAATGAATTTATCATAAAATGAAATTTATTAAAGTAACAATCCTTACAGGCTGAACATCATAATGACCATAGACCAGAATTGTTTTTTTCTTAGGATCATTGCCATAAGAACCTAACAAGATAGGTGGTAATTTCAGGGTTTTTCCACTCATCACGTGATTACCCACATCGACAGCTTCATAACTAATTCAAGACAAAAATTTTAAAAAAGTGGATATTGATAATATCGAGAATATTTTATAAATTGCATACCTAATACCAAGTTTCTTGAACAATTCGATGAGCCAATTACCCATCCGGAAGACATCTTCGCGGCGATCGGGATCACTGCTCACACTAAAGTTATAGGGCAAAAGCATATTTGCGTAAGTACGAATGTCAGAATTTAGATATATGGATTTGGAACATTATTATTTTAAAACATCTTTTGAAAAAGAGGTAGAACATTCATTTTAAACATTTAGAAGCATTCCTCATAATACGAGACAAATAGTAAACGAAAGTCCTTTAAGACTCCTGCATTTAAAAAAATTCCCTCAAAATTGTCTTTCAGTAACGTACCTTGGAATAGCTACTGCTTCTCTCAACCTATCAACATAATGATCCTGGTTTTCGTCAACATATTTGAAAAAATTTTTCAATACTGTCTCGTTTACCATTGTATCTTAAAACTTTTTTAATTTGAAAGAAAATTTAACTACTAGTGGCTATTTAAATTTTAAGTGCAAATTTTTATAAATCTAATAACCGTGGGTAATTTTTACAATTTGACCATTAATTCCTAATATAGAACTTCATCAGCAAAGATATAAATTTTTTTTTCTTCGTAATTTTTTAACCTTAGAATGCTGGCGAAATTAACTCATCTCAAAATATACTTTTCATACTGACAATAAACCTAATATCAATTAATCAAACATAGTGAACTCAATAATAAATCAGATCCATCATTGATTCAAGAATTATAATTAAAGCTTTAATTAGAAAGAAAAGATCACAAAAAAATCATAATCAATAAAAAATTAATGCAAAACTATAAAGTATCTAAAAGAAAGGTAAATAATCTGCTGTTTAAATTAATAAATTTGATTTCTTGGATCATCAGCTATAATTTTTAATAGTTTATTAATATATTTCTGATTTTTAATTATCTTTAATTATTTTTAAATTTAATCCTAAATTTTATCAAAAAATTAATAATATTTAGTTTTTTTTTTTTTTTTTTAAGAATCTTTTTTTTAAATTTTAATATTGTTTTTAATTAAATTTTATTATTTAAAATACTTTATAATAGAAAAAATATTATTTTTTTTTTTTTAATAAATAAATTTAGATTTAATATAAAAATTTCTAAAATAAAAAAAAACTAATATAATTCTAAATAATAAAAGTTAAATAAAAAACATTGTATATTAGTATGCTTATAGAGAATCATATTAAAATAATATATAAATCTGCTTTAAAATAAGTGTAGCTGAAAAATTTATAAAATTTCAAGTTTATATTATGATTAAAGCTTTTTTATCCAATATTTTAGAATCAAAAAAAAATTATTTATTTAAAAAATTTTTTCTAATTTAGAATTTAGATTTGATTTATCAGCATATTAACATCTTTTAAAAGAATTAATAAATTAAAAAATCTTAATAAACAATATGAAAGATTTACTATTAAAATTATGTTACAGGTTATATGATTTATTATGATTGTTATTCAATTTTAATAGCAAATTTCCTATATTATTAAAAAATTAAATGTTAAAACTAATTATTTATTTTTTTAAAATATTTATACTAATAGGTTTTATTAAAATAAATAAATTAAATATAAATTTGAAGAAATACATAAAAATTCTTAATATTATTTTTAAATAAAAATATAATTACTATCAATAACTATACTTCTCTATAAAATACTATATGGGTAGATTGCTAAGAAAATCAGGTTCTGGGAATTTTTTAGCAAAATTGAGATTTTTATTGCATTTTAGTTTTTGATGTAATTAGATTAAAATGTATTAAGCTCTTAATTTTAGTCAAAAAATTTCTCAGAACCTGATTTTCCTAGAAACACTCCCATATTATAAATAAAAATAATAATGTTATTCATAATTATTATTAATAAAAACATATAATTACATCATTATATTATTATTATTATTATTATTTTTTAAGATGCAGTAGATTTGTAAAAACTTTATTGAAGATAATAAATTATACAAAATAGAATATAAAATATAAAATAAAATATAAAGTAAATTATATAAAATATAATTCAAAGAAATTACAAAATCTCAGATAAACTAATCTATGACTAATTAGAAGAAGATCCTACAAAGTATTCCCTAAAATCAATCTTAACCTAAGTGAAGAATATCATATTTTAGGATTAATATACAAAATAAAATAAAAAAAAACAAAAACAAATTTTATGTTATGTTAAAGAAAAGAAGAATGATGGTTAGTTAAATAACTAATTAACTGGAATAGAAAATATAAAGAGATCAAAGATCTTTTCACTTTTACGAAATAGTAGTTACAAAAAAGCTGTAATGGTATTAGTAATGAACTCTTCTAACTAACTAGTGATAATAATTGTAGAAGATTATAAAAATCTTGAGGAAGATATTTTAGTTGATCAAATAGAATTTGTTTAGCTGAATCATCAAATTCACCATCTGAATCTGAAGGGAGAATAATGTCTACTGTTTCAGCATATAGAAGAAATCTTTATTGACATATTTTTTAAAATAATTAAACAATTCTTCTATAAGATGTCATATTTTATGTAATGTATTAAAAATAAGCATTCTATCCTCTATGATAAGAAAAGAATCTGAAATAAGTATTTCAGTTAGTAGTGAAAGTTCAAATTCTAATTCACTATCAAAATCTGAGAAAGAATTATCATTATTTATCAAATCATTGGTCTTAACTCTATGATACCTTAAGTTAAGTCATTCTTTAATTTGAATACAGGATCTTTTGAAGTAGTGTAGACTTAAGCAAATTAAATAAGTTTTTTGATTAAATAAAAGGATGAATAGTTTTTAATTATTAAAGTAATATTCTGTTTCATAAAATGATTAAGATCATCATGTGATTCAAAGCATACGAATGTATGATTTATATTTAATTTCTTGAATTTACTAATAGGAAAATACTAATATTTTGCTTTAAAAGACTGAAGCATAGGTTCAATTTTTGATCAGTTGTATCAGTTGAAAGGTTAGAAACTTTTGCAATAAAAGAGTGATGTTTAATTAGTTCTTTATTAGGGATAATACAAGGTATTATTTGCACGTGATTGTCAAGAAAATGAAAATCTTATATGAAATCTAATTCTGAGAGCTATTTTTATTTATCAAACAAGTAAACAAATATATCGTAATATGAAGGTTTTTATTTAATTACTATTCATTAAACATTACTATATCTTGATACTATTATTCTTATTATATGTTCTGAAGTTCTTAGTGAAACATTAACAAAATGATAGGCCCTTTGTATTATTTGTGATAGGATAACTAACTTGAGTGTATGTGATACAGAGCTGTATTATTGAATCTTCCATTTTAATATCATCTGACAGTGGGTTATGTGGTTATAAATCTTCTGATTTAGCATCAATTGACAAGGAGTTTTGTTGTTATGAATTATTAAAAAGAGCAAAATCCAATAGGGTTAATAATCTGTGATAAGGGTAAAATAAAACAAGTTTTTATTTACTAAAATTTCCTTTTTAAGCATTATTCAAGAAGGAAGATGTAAATGGAAAGGAAGACGAAGTTAGAAAAGAAGAGAAAGCAGAAACAGTATTTATTGTAATTTTGTTATTATCTTTGCTTTTGCCTTTGTTTATTCTTTAAGGTTTAAAAGAAAGATCAAGTCTTTGTTCATTATTAGTATTAAATAGAAATGACTGTGATATAGGTGGAGGAAAAGAAAACTGTATTTTTGTAGATGAGGTATTTTGTACATATTTTATTTCTTCTTGTATTTATATTCATCTATAAAGATTATGTGCATGGTCTATTTCTCGTTATATCTGTATAGGTCTAATAGGGTTATCAACAGACTCTTCTAAATCTATTTCCTCATCATAGGCTATAAGAGGAGTTAGAGAGAGAGCAGTATCAAAAAACTCTTAAAAACTAACAGTAGCACTGTTGTTATCATTAGTTATTGAACCTTCAGGTTGTTTATGTAGAAAATTTTTTTCAATAAATTTTTTTATTTATTGGTCCTTATTTTTTTGTTTTTTTTTTACACTATTTTTGTTGTTTTTACCTATAATGAAAATGAAAAATTACATCATTATATTATATTAATTATAACTTAAAAAAATCTATTTATATTAAAGATATTAATAATTAATAATATCTAATTAAATTTTTAAAATTTAAATTTTAAAAAACTGATAAATATTAGAAAATATTAAAATTATATTTTATATAAAATATTAAAAAATAATAAATAAATATTTAATATTTATTTAAAATTAATAAAGTTTAAATTAAAAAATAATAAATTAATATTAAAAAAAAAATTTTTTTAATTAAAATTTAACAAAAAAAAAGAGATTATAACTTAAATAATTATTTGAAAATATAAGAAATAATTAGAATTGTAGATATATAATTCAGATATCTATAAATAAGTAAATATCTAAATAACCATTTATAATTACAGATAAGATATACAGATTTGCAGATACAGTCAACTCTTTCTACAACAAATTTTGATATAACGAATTTTACAATACAACAGATTTTCAGTGTCAGACAGATTTTTAAATATAAAAAAACCCTTAC
>CAJVPQ010000572.1:0-25889 GCA_910591825.1 Funneliformis caledonium
AGAGTATTTTTATTATATTTGTTCAAAAAATTCGTTATATCAAGAGTTCGCTATATCAAGAGTTGACTGTATTTGATAAATTTAGTATTTTGGTTCAAGAAAATTGTCTTTTATAATTTGAGTAAATTTGTTAGTTTAGTTAAATTTTATATTTATTTAATATTTATAAAATAAATTACATTTTTTTAATATAATAATATACAAATTCATTTTTTATTATTTTAACTCAGTTAATAATTTTGCATTTTAATTCAAAAAAATTATATTTGATAATCTGTTTTTTGATAATATTATAATAAAAATATATAATAATAATTTATTTTAATAAGTGTTAAAAATAATTATATATATACTGCAATTTTAATTTTTAATAGATTTTTTTTTTAGTTATTAATTAAAATAATTAAAATGATAGGAAAAAATGAAAAGTTTTCATATTAACTTTATTATTATTATAATAAAATTATTTTTACATTTTTTTTTTTTTATCTTGTTTAAATATTTTTATAATTTTTTTTTTTATTATCTTTAAATACTAATAGAACTAAAATTATTTTTTAAATGATTATATGATTATAATAGAAAACATTTAAGTTATCCTAAACTGTTATATCTAACAATAAATTATTAAAGTTTAGTAAAATTATTGGATAATTATTATTATTTTAAAGGAATTATTTAAGTATTTAAGAGTAATACTTGTATAATTTACAAATAAAATTAAGAATAAATTTTATTAAATATAAACTATATTATACATATTTTATAAATATATTTCATGTTTGACTAAAACAATGTTTTATTTAATTTTTTTTTTTTTTTTTTTATTATAAGTATAATTAATTGCACATTTTATAGGCGACAAGTCTTTGTTCGAAATATTTTTTATTCATTAGTAAATTGAATTATGCACGTCAATCATCAATTAAATGAATTTTCCTTATATAGTTATTTAATAAACAGGTTTTATTTTATATTTAAATTTGCTATTTTTTTAAAGGAAAAAAAAATTTAATCTATTTTCATAACCACCAATGAAATAGTCTGGAAAAATTAATACGATTCTCAATCTCCTTTTCAAGGAATGGATTCCTATAAGTTTATTTTTGGTAACTATGCAATTATGACTACTGCGATGAGCCTTAGAAAACCTCTACCCTTTCCTTATACCACTTTTATTACATTTCGCAAAAGATTGCATATTTTTAGAGTACTTTAAAATTATTCGAAATGATTTTGTTAAAAAAAAAAAAAGAAATCTATTGTCGTGAAATGAATACCTTAATGGTATATCAAAGGTAATGGAACCATTCTAAGTCTGGAGTTGTGACGACTTAATAACTTGAACGAATTATCGTTTTGATTATCAATCCGATCAGATCGTGACGGAATTACCACGTGACCATCAATTTTTAACAGCACTCGTAAAAAGTACGCTTCGCTCCGGATTATTTTTTTTCAGCAATAGGTGAACGAAACATACTTTCAGGTATAAATTTTTTTGATCTCAAAATAAATCCACATAGCTGAATCCATGCTGTCAATTCAAAAGTTACGAGTATTCCTCGGTAGATAAATGAGGATATAATGATTTTGCATTGATTCACTCGTTCAATCTATCTTAAATTTTTAGGGTAAAAGACTATTATTTCACTTCAAAGTCCTTGGATAAATAACAGAACATATACCTACATATATACTAAATACAGTCATTAATTGTTCAATTAAAATGGTGAATAATAAGGACTTCCTATAAATTTATATATATTATTATGCGTTGACATATGCTTATCCAGAATTAATACATGACTCTATTATATTATAAATCTTAAAAATTTTTTTTTTTATATATATATATAGATTATACTTTAACAGTTGTTTTTTTCATAATTAAAATCAGCCCTTACCGATAATAAATTAATTTTTTTTCATTATCTTTGAAACGTTGTGAATTCTCGATTTTAGTAATTGCATTGTCCAATCATCTACTTTTCTTTTTGAGACGCTGTTGATGTGCACCTTTAATCATTTCGAGAACATCCGCTGTTGGAGGAGCGGATTAGATCCATCTTCAATATCGAAGCTTTTAACAACTACGTAAATCTTGCCAATGATTGAAATGATTGATAAACAACATCATGGCTCTATTCGTCTTGAGTCTTTTGACGTTTGCAGGTTATCGTCTACTTATCAAAATTATAAATTATAATTATAAATCAATACTTAATGATAAATGATAAAATATTCTGTCGCTGAATAAAATATTAATCTTCATGTATCCAAATATTGTAACTAGTATTTTAAATTTGTAAATTCTTGTATATCAGATAGATTAAAAAAAAAACCTACTTATGAGATAGTCACCAAATAATGGTTATCAATGTATCTATTGCGCCAATCCCTGATGCAAATTATAGAGAAATCTGTCATCGATCGCATGGTGCTGAATACTATTCTCAAGGACATGTCAGAGATTTTCAAATGTCCTTGTTTTTGCTTCGTGCGTCTTAATTATTTAGAGTTAAATATATGAATTCATGAAAAAATTCTTTTTTTTTTTTTTTAAAAAAAAAATGCGCATATGTTAGCAATATGGTTATATTGACCACCAATTCAAACAACACTTCTTGAAAATGAGATTCAACATTCTATATAAATAAAAAAAAAAAAAGAATTGTTAACACAAACAACGGATCTTTTATAAAATGAACCAACCAATTATAGAACAAGAATAAAATTCATGTTTACCTGGCATTATTGCATCAGATAGTATGACTTTTTAAAAACAAATCATCAAAAGTAAATTAATAAAATTTGATTACAAATATCCTAAATATTTGAAAAATAAATAAATGAATCCAAAACAACAAAAAAGTATTAAAATCATCGTATTATGCACGTTCTCGTCATGGCTCTGTAGGTACCTCATTAATTTTTTCATAAAGGTATGTGTCTATCGATTGGACTGACGCTGTAGGTTAATCAAATCAAACAATTTAGTTAATTTATGAATTTTTAAGATCTAAGATCACGTAATTTCATACTTTCAATCTCTTACCTTTTTTTTAATCTTGAATCTACGAGATTTCAGTTGATCTTAGAACGAGGTATCTTTAGCAAAGATAAATATATATAAATACAAATATAAGTATTATAATTAAAAGTTGCTATAGCAACTTAAATACTTTCGAGAGCAAATTATAGCGACTATTTGCTCAGAATAGTTGTCTTTCAATTATCATACCTTCTCCTACAACTGGAGCAGACTAATAAATTATAAAAAATTTACTTTACTATATGGAAATCATAAAGATGAATGTCAATTTCAACATTATAAATTCAGTTATTTGAATATGTCAATTGAAATTGCTGTTCAATTAACTTTCAATTGGCCTTTCTTCAATGTGATATGGTCAACGACGATATTTTGGAGTATTATCTAAATTAGAAAGGAAAATAAATGGTTAAAGCATAGAATAAACTATTTTGATCTATTAACAAAACAATTCTCCTATAACTCTCCCATATTAAAGAAAACTTTGCAACTCGATAATTTCCCAACTTTTAAAATCTGAATCTGGATCGTCTCGGGTAAATCTCTGAAAAAATAATGGGTTTGTTTACAAAGAAATTGATGGACTTTTTTTATTGGATCAATATTTTTCATCCGCGGATATCTGGATGGGATGAATAGAGATCTAGATTAAAAAAAGATAAACAATGTTGAGAATATAATCTAGTTTTGTTTATTTAATCAACACAAAAAAAAAAAAATTAAAATATAATAAAAAAAATTTGTTATTATGGTTAAAGATCATAGGTTTCCTGGTCACCTTTAGTGAGTGATGTTCAAGATTCGAGACTTCTTTAGGTACGTACAAACTACATTTTGTTTCAATTATGAAAAATTTGTTATCTTTTAGTTTGAAAAGAAAAATAGAAAGTATTAATTCACATTGAAATTAATTATAATAAAATTTTCACCATTGACTTCTTTATTAAAAATATAAGTGAAGTACATGCTGTAGCTATATATGTATAACGCGTTTTTTTTTATCTTAACAAAACCCAGCTACATTATTCTCCAATAATTTCTCACACATCTCGGACAAGGAAGTCACGAAGTCATACGCTTTAGCATAGATCCAAAACAATTTACTTCCACTTGAAACAGTCACATCCAAAGTCTTGATTAGTTTCTCATCCAGTGAAGAGTCTGACTGATGTTGGTTATGATACCGTCATCAAGAAAGATAATTGTCAATGGTTGTTAGCATTTTTGATAATAAATACCATTCCAAAAACAAGTGATGTTGCGGCAGACGAAAACAAAACCAAAGTGATCATCTACATTCCTCGAATGTCCATCCAGTTCTTTCAAAATATTATTAGGTGGGTGTTTTAGAGTGGATATCGCCATCCTTTGGACCAACATGAACAGGAAAATTATTGTCGAAGTTAGGTAAGTTTTTTGTCTTTACAACTTCCTAGCCTTTTCTGTTACCTTCAAGGAATTGAGACTTCTGTATATACTACTACCTGACTTCATTGTTCAATATGAAAAATTATTATGGAATCTAACCTTTTTTTTTTTGAATTTAAAAAAGTGCTAATTCACATTGAAATTAATTATATGAATCAACCTGATATAATTAATAATCATAAAAATTCTTCCTCAGACGACTTTTATTAAAAATATAAGTGAATTACAAGCTGTAGCTATATACGCATAACTACGATTTCTTTTTAACTTAACAACAACCCAGCTTCATTATTTCTCTCAAACATCTCTAACAAGGAAGTCACAAAGTGACGCGCGTTAGCATGAATTCCAGGACAATAACTTTCACACGGTCCAGCTACATTCAAATCCTTAACATTGTTGTCATTCATCCAGCGAAGAACCTCACCGGCGTTGGTCTCTGTATCACCATCAAGAAAAATAGGTAGACACGGTTTATTCATTTTTTTAGTCGCTTTGAGGGTTAAGTTCGTTCCCGTATCAGGTTGTAAGGTGGTAGACGATGACAAAACCAAAGTGGCATCCGCATCCCGGACGTTCCATTCAATTTTTTGAGAAAATTCTTTGTTTGGTGTTTCATTGAGTGGGTATTTTGATGGAATTTCACCCTCGTCTGCAAGTCGTCCCTTTGGACACCAACCGGTGACTTGAACAGACAGAGAAGACGAGGATTTTTTCGCATTATTGTCGAGGTTAGGTAAGTTTTTTGTAGCATTGTAATTTAAGACGGCATCCAAAGCTGCTCTATCAACTCCCGTTTCACCGCCCGATCGAATGGTTAGGACAAAGCTGTTTGCTTCAGACATTTCAGTCATTAATAACAATAGAGCTGAAACAATGGTAACAGGCAGACGCATAAAAATAAAAATCTTGCATCAGTTACTCGGTTCTGCCTGTGTGCCCTGATTATGGTATAATTAAGTGATACGAAGGGTACAATTTATTAATACATACGTTGCTCCAAAAAAATCGTACACGGGTTATCTATTATTTTAAAAGTAGAATAAGAACGAAAAAAACCCACCTATTTCACGAGCATGTTGTGAACTAACCACTTGAAATGTAAAAGTCACTTTTCATGTCAGAATCGGTTGGTATGAACGCACATCCGGATAATGTCAATTCTTTTAATATTGTAACCATTATTTCCGAAATTGTTTTAGCCGAATCTTATTTTATTTTTAAAAATTGCGTAAGAGTCTATAAATTGGGTTAATCTGTACTACACGTCGGTTGCACAGCGATTTGAAAAAAACCAAGGGTAATCTATGTTGCGGAAATTAGATGATTGTTAATTTTTTTTTTCCTCTCAGTTCGGATTTTTGACAGTATGAAGATCGTATCATTTGCCCTTGACAGTCACAATTACCGTTACAAGGGTCACACACATAAATTGCTATTGTTATTTTCTTATGTACTTTACATTGGCTTTCACATTTCATAACTTATACAATTTTATTGGTAAAGTTTCTGTTCCAATATCCTTTGGTAACCATAAACTGTAATATTTTAAGGTAAGGACTTTTATCATCTAAAATTTTTTATTTGGCTCGAAACTATTCTTGACAATGTTAAGTTTAATGCGAATTTCATTTTGTTGTAAAGATGACTGAAACTCAGGTAGGATCTATCAATAATTTTGGAATGTGTGATGATTGCCAACGTCCGAATACTGGATATAAATGGTGTAATCAATGTAATGCAAAAAGACTTAAAAATGACTTTGTCAATTGGAGCAGTGATAATGAAGTCATTGACGGGTTTATTCAGGAAACCCAACTTAAAGCAAAAGATAAGGATGAACTTATCGAATGGATACCTTTCGAAAAATTTACAAATGTGGAATATCTTACCAAAGGAGGTTTTGGTAAAGTATTTAAGGCTACTTGGTCTGACGGATTTATTAAGTGGTGGGATCGTCTTGATCAAAAATGGATTAGAGAAGATGTTAGTAGATGGCCAGGAAACGATTTAGACTTGGTTTGTTTAAAAAGTATCGACAATTCCGCGTACGTGACGCGAGAATTTTTTCAAGAGGTAACGTGATTCATAAATTTATTTTTCGAGCGTCATGATTTTTTATGTCGTTTATAATTTTTATAGATTGAAAACCAACTGAAATTCAGAAAAAATAACAACACGGTTTCAATTTACGGTATCACAAAAGATCCAAAACTTAAAGATTATATGTTAGTCCTGGAATACGCGAGGAAAGGAAGCCTCAGAAAAATGTTGGATCAACATTTCAAAGAGTTAGGTTGGGAAGGAAAGTTAAAAAATTTGTTATATATATCGGATGGTCTTTCCGAAATTCACAAAGCTGGACTGGTTCATAAGGATTTCCATTCTGGCAATATTGTAATGAGTGATACAGGTTCATCCATAACGGATTTTGGTTTATGTAAACCATTATCACAGGATTCATCCCAAAAAAATAATGTTTTTGGCGTGCTCCCATATGTTGCACCAGAAGTGTTAAAAGGAAAGAATTATACTCAGGCGTCCGATGTTTATTCCTTTGGAATTATCATGATGGAAGTAATTACAGGGTTTCCACCTTTTTATGATTTTCCGCATGACGGAAACCTCGCGATAAGAATTTGTGAAGGCCATCGTCCTACAATTGTACGTCGAATTCCTCAGCTGCTTTCGAATTTGATCGATCAATGCTTGGACGCAGATCCCACCAAACGACCTTCCTCCGAACAATTGAAAAATACTTTGGATCAATATTACAAGGACGTGGTTTATGAAAACAAGGAATCAATAATTTATAAGCAAGTCGAATCATGCCCCAGTTATGATCCAAATTATGATCCAGGCAAATTTTCTGGAATTAGTTATGTCACGCATCCTGAGGCTATTTATACAAGTCGACTTTTGAGTTTTGGAAGTCTTCCTAATCCCGTTAACGTTAATACTAGTATGGCAGGTAATTTTCAATGCAATAAAAAAAAATAAATAAATTAAAAAAAAATTGATAAAAAAATTATGAGAAATTGGTTCTAATACGGTTTACTTTCATGTTTGACCAGAAACCAAACAGCTTGAACTCGTGATCCCAAATTTTTTAGAAGACATGACAAATACATGTAAGAGTTAATTAATATCTTATTTATTTTGTAAAGATGTAAATAAATTAAATTTAATTCAATATTTAGCCGAGGAAGATGAAGTTTAATTTAATTAACATTCAAGATAATGTGATGTGATCATGGTTTATGCTGTATCTTTACTTTGATCTGCGCACACATTTTAATTAATACTCTATGAGGTTGTGTTAATATGATTTATGTAAGCTCTTTATAGAAAATTAATAAATATCGAAGATGCCACTAAATGTTTTGTGTGCATCAATAATTTAATTATTTTTTTTATGGGGTTATTAGTTTTCCGACTTTCCTTATTTTTTTTTTTATAGCAAAATGCGTTAAATGGAACTAAGCGGAATAATTCATCTTCAAATTACTTACTCATTAAGCGTATGAATAAATAAAAAGTAATACCTATACTGTTAAAAATTAATGATATTCATATTGTGGAGTGAAATTTTTTCGAACAATGGACTTTTATTTGAATTCCTGGTCGACAATAATTACTTTGATAGATGACGAAGAATCAGGTGTAACAATTAATTAATTGTTGTAGAGATAAGAATCCGTATCCATCAACAAGGATAATGTTTGTAACGAGGTAGAAATTTATTAGATTATAGTTGCATTGATTTCTTGAAACAATGATAAATGATGAAGTCGAGATGGTTTATTTCTCTCCAACTTCCTAAATTTCTACAAGTCCCTAATACGATCGCAAATTAATACTTCAATTGTTGCCTCCGGAATGGAGCATCGGAGACAACATCGGAACCAGGCATCGGAACCAACGACCTTACTTTATCTGATCGGTTACCGTAAGAAAACGTGTAATCACTTCCTTATGTGATTTCTATCCCGGGGATTCATAAATTTCTATACTTTGTACTACGTACTATGCGCAAACACGTTGACGATTGACGACCTTTGGTATGTAGATGTAAACATGAATTATTATTGCTTTATCGAATTCATTGACAAAAAAATGCATATTACCTTTTCCTTTATACATGTATAATCAGATAAAACGAAAAAAAAAAAAGTAAAAAAAAGAAAAAAAAGAAAGAAAGAAAATGAATTAGAAAACCGTGTAAACGCGGATATTCAGCCAACGTTATTTTAATTTCAACGAATTCATGTCATCTTTCATCTATGGAATAAAATGAATGGTTAACCGTGAATAATCTGACCGGTTATACATTTAAACGATTCGAGGTATTTTTTGAATAGCAATTTCGGAATATTATATTGAAGACAAGATTATAATAATCAATATAATTATTACCATTAACAAGTAATCGTGCATTTTGTCTTATGTTAAAAAAATAACAATGGAAAAAAAAAATATGAAAAGCTGGGAATCCTTAAATATAATATTTTGGAACTGTTCTGGCAAGATCGATCAATATCACAAAGTTTTGTAATTTTGATTGCAAAATTTTCAGCATTTATTAAAAAGAGAAGTCGTTTGATCGAGCGTGAAGAAATTATTTCCTTTACTTTCATATTAAGAGAAACTCTATTCAATTCTCAAGGTGAAATATGGGTGAATGCTGGAAAAAGGGACAAAATTGAAAATTTTTATCAAATTTTTTTTTCCAAGTGCATAAAGTGCAATAGATGGTCCCTTTTCTCAGCATAAACTCCAAATTATTTGCTTCGCAAACATAAAAATTTATAGAATATATATTTATTAAACTGCGGGAAAATCATTTAAAAAATTCAATATGATTGATCAAATTAAAAAAGGAATTGATTCAATGCGAGGATAGTAATTAAGACGCGTAATGTAGGAAATATGATTTTAGAAGGGCTCAGAGAAAGCAGATCTGGTGCTGTATACACCCGGAATGAGTTTTTTGGATGCTATTATACGGGTATAATCATCAATTGCGATAGTTGTATTTGTGATTAAAACATATAAACTTTTGCCTTGATCAAATCGCGTCGATTTATGATCATACAGTATAAGAAAATTTTTATTTAACCTTTTATCATTTAAGTGAGTATGACCTGATTGTTCCATGTACTTCATTGCGATTAAATTTTTTTCTTAAGAGTACAAAGTACTTTATATAATCGTGTTACTCAGCAGCTTATAAAAATTTTATATAGTAAACTAATTTTCAAAGAAAATATGTCGATCTCCAAAATCAGAGTTATTTGTCGCCAAAAGCACATCTTGCCCACGGTAGCTCCACATTAGCACAACATCCTGTGTTTCAAAGAAGGTTACTTAATTGGGAAGTTAGTGCTAGTTGGCACAAAACTTTAATTCTGACATAAAATTTAAAAATTCCTCTCGAATTTTCAAAAAAAAAAAGAAAGAAATTTCTCAACGTTTGATTCTCAGACAATCGAGAAAGTATGGAAGAATTCGTACCTGAAATTGATTTGTTAATCAAATCTAAAGTTGTAAATGATACTAATGAAATTGCAAGATTACTCAAGAAAATTGGTCAACAGCTTTGGCAGAACCTTGTTAATAAAGAGAATGTGATTACTTTAAAGATGGCTGATCGTTGCTTGTCCGTTTATAAGATCTTTAAGGCCGTTAACAATATTGCAAAGAAAGATCTAATAACGATTCATGAGATATTAACATTAAAAGATTTTTTATTCAAAAGGGTATTGCGAACCAATAATGATTTAACGGATTTTTTCGTCCGTGTTGATGAGCTTCACAAATCACTTAGAGACATTCAATGCAATCAAGCCAAGGGCATCATCTTTCAAGCCCAAGAAGCAAAGGATAATTCCGAAAAAGTTAACATAATTAAGGATGGATA
Organism: Funneliformis caledonium; assembly: GCA_910591825.1. Lineage (NCBI taxonomy): Eukaryota > Fungi > Glomeromycota > Glomeromycetes > Glomerales > Glomeraceae > Funneliformis > Funneliformis caledonium. The sequence continues at coordinate 10,404 of CAJVPQ010000572.1, forward strand.
TCGAGAGCTTAACATGTCATTGCATAAACTACTTTATGATATTACGCAACTCGCAATTGACGCCCTTCGTGACGATAACATAAACATGCAAAAATTTGCGGTTGTGCTATTGGGATCGTGGGCAAAAGGTACAGCCACTCCCTATTCAGATATAGAATTTTGTATTCTGATCAATGACCATAATCTAAAGTTGAAGGAAGCGTTGCAACGGATGGTTCATTTGATGAATTTTATCGTTATCAGTCTCGGACAAACCGCGCTCCCTTGGAGTTTATTTGAAGTCCCTAATAAAATCAGTGGTATCGATTTTGACGACCTACTCAAACCCGGATTTCAGTTTGACTTGGGAGGAAAAACACCGCTTGGACGTTCGGATAAGGATTATGATCTGATACAAACCCCTCAAAAGATGGCGAATTACATCAACCCCATCACGTTCGAGAACGACCCATTGCTGGTAACCGAATTAATCGATTGTCGATTCTTGACAGGAAACGAAAAGTTATATGAAAATTACAAGCAAATGGTCAAGAAACAGTTGCTGCAAAAAGGAGGCGTGGATCAGTTGCCCTTTCATAAACGGATGGCCAAGGTGCTACTGCAGATTGGTACCAAAAACTTGCAAGCTGATTTAGAAAAGTATAAAATCCGCATCGATAAGGTCAGCGATGAAGGAAAGTTATTAAACATTAAAACTGAAATTTACCGCTTACCGGACAGATTAATTGAAGGGTTGCGGATCAATTTTGCAACGTCTGGTGAAACGATATGGGATAAAATTTCAGGACTCTTGGAAATGAATATTTTCAATCAAACGGGAGCGGCTCAGCTCGAGTTTATGACTGCCGTGGCCTTGCAAGCCCGTTTGTTTACCTATCTCACTCATGGTAGTCAAAGCGAAAGACTAAGTATCCGGAATGCTACCGAGTTCTCCAGCAGCTCAGAAGTTGAAAGTTTTTTAGGCATAGACGATATCAGTGATCTAATGAGGTTTTATCAAATCGCGATACCTCTTTACCATTTTGTAAAAACGAGTATTGATCTGGAAACTCCGGATCAGATTAACACCATGGAAAACTTTTTGGATGAGAGGATAACGACGAAGGCCACGATCTGCTTCCGGTTCATGTTGTATCGACAAGCAGAACTCTTGTTGCTTGAAGCGCAAAAGTCGGGATCAGAGGATGCTCACTTTCAATTGTTTCGATTGTACTTTCACTTGGAGAAACCGCGATTAGCTTACGAAGCCTATAAAGAATACTTGACGCATAAGACACCAGATATTACCGACCGTTTCAATTTAGGCTACCTAAAATTGGCGTTGGAAAACCATAAGGAAGCACTCGAGGAGTTTAACCTTATCCTAAGTGAGCTTGCGGACAATCATCAAGAGAACTCCATAGAATGCGTACAAGCACTTTGCATCACTGCACAAATTGAGAGTCTATTAGGAAACCCGATGGGTGAATCGATTCACTTAAAAAAAGCCAATGAGACGGTTGAACGTATTCCCGACCAGCTGAAAAATCATGTGATGATTGATTTTTATATTAGCAACGCGAAATGGTATGCGAATCAAAAACGATACGATCGCAGCAAATACTACGTTGAATGCGCCCTCGAATATACGGACAAACTTTATGGAAAGCAAGCACATACCAAATTAGTCGACATATATCAACAAGCGGCTGAAATCGCAGAGCGATTCAACCAACGAGAGCAAGCCGTAGAATATAGAGAATTGGTTATTAAGATACTCACCACCCTCTACGCAGGTAGAGTTGCGAACCGGTTGCTAGCGGCCTACATGGATCTCGCCAATACGTTATGTCTTGTTGGAGAATTTGTTCCGGCTCAAAAACAATTGGACTATGTTTCCTCATTGTTATCTGTCGTAGAACACGAGCTCACGAGCAAAGCCATTAACTTTAAACTCTTGCATAGCTACATGAAACTTGAGCAATCGAGAAAAGGCTACAAGAGCGCCTACGAGTATTATGAAAAGGCCATGACGTTGTATCAAAATACCCTTGCAAGAAATTCTTATCATCAATTGCAACTCGCCAAATTTTATCTGGATGCTTTTGATATCTGGATTCACTATGATAAACGGCTGGAAAGCGAACAAAGACTACGTGAAGCTGTTAAAATTATTACCGAATACTGCGGTGAAAGTCACAGCGACCTCGCAAAAGTATATTACCAATTGGCCATCCTTGATCTACTTGGGAAGGAGACAAAGGGTGCGGAGGAAAAATTGCTGCAATCATATCGTATTTACGAGGACCTGCCTAAGATTTATCCCGACTATCTAGCTACTCTCATGAAATTAAATGAGATTTGCCAACAATCTAAGGAGGAAGGGCGCGCCTTATTGTACGCTGAAAAGGCTTATCAATATGCAGAAAAATTGCAACCAAACTTACTGCTAGAAGTCATTATGCGCTTTCTCGATGCTGCATTGACAAGAAAGGATTATCATTCGGCTTTACCGCATGTCGATGCCATGTCAGCGACAATAGCTAATTTGGATGATTCTTATTCAGGAAATGAGCTCGAGCAACTAGATTATGTTTCGTTGGAAGGAATTCTAAAAATTAAAAAATTAAAACAAAAGCTGCTTGAAGTGCAGATCATGTCGTACTTTTCAGAGCATAATCAAGACCAAATTTTAGGAATGACAAATGAACAAGTCGTCATGGCAATAAACAAAGGGGAAATTAATAAATTAGCAAGCAAATTATTGGAAACCGGTGTATCAGGATACAAATGGGATATAGCATTATACCAAGGGGAAATTAATAAATTAGTGGGGAAATTGTTAAAAACGGATGGTTTACATCGGCCTGATTTAATTGAATTGATTAGCGGCTATTCAAAAGTGATAGATAATGGACAACGATTGTTGGATGAAATTCGCACACACGTATCACCTAGAAATGCGATAGAGACCCTCTTTCTAAAGGCAATCGAAGCGGAAACGTCTCCACCTGATTTTGATTCTAGACATTATTTAAGGAATACGCTCGAAAAGTACTCTATTAATTGTGAAAACGATGAGGAATTTGAACAACTGTTGGAACTAACGGGACAATTTCCGATTACTATGGATTTGGCTGCCGCTTGCATCACGATTGGCAAATCGAAGAGCGTTAAAGCCTATTGTGATTTTTTGCAATCGGTCAAGTCCGATCTTCATACCAGCCTTATTCACCTTAATGATACATGCACATATTTTCTATTTAATTTTTCGGCTAGTAAATTAATTTTGGTTAATGAGTTTAAAACGCTTGCCGAAAACGAGGCACATTATACCGAATTGATCAACAACGATTGCTTGTTTTATTTAATGCATCTCATAGGGGATAAGGCTCCTAAGGATTTCTTTCGGTTCGCATTAATTCATCTAGGTTTAACCGAAGAACACGCCAACCATATTCTCTTGATCCTATTCAATCTCAACTGGTTAACGAGTGAAAACGAATTTATTCATATCCGCAATTTCGTTGGAGCGATCTTAAGTTTCAACTTTCATAAAAACTACATAATATATGCTTTACAAAAGCTCATTATAGCTTGTTACCTTTACCTAGAGAAACGTGACAAGGTGAATGCCGAATGGTTACGAGTGATGGATATCTATTGTCAGACCTTGCTTAAACTTCACGTACCTCTCAATAAGCAAAAAGATGATATGGAAATGGATATCGTTATTTTTTTCAGGGACCATCTTCTTAACTTGTGCAGAATTTCTAATAATTTGCAAAGGTTCGATCAAAATACTTATTTAAAATTATTGATTGAATTATATGATAAGTATGACCTAAACAAGAATTCTAAGGAATATGCGGAAATTATCACTTTACTTGCATTTGCTGAATACCATGCCTCAAACTATCATCAAAAATTGAAACTACTTCAAGAGGCGCATGCCATTAAAGCCCAATTATATGAGAAAGATGACCCATTATACGCGCGAAGCTTATATGATCTCGCAAACGCATTCGGAAATATTGGAGATAGCTCAAAACGATTAACCCTTGGCACGGAAGCTTTGGAAATCTTTAAACGCGATTATAACTTAACATATCCTAGTTTAAGTATTGAAGAACGAGCGGAGAAGGAGATCAACATACTCAACACCATGGAGACTTTAGCAAATGGATACTTAGGGGTTGATAAAACGCGACATATAGAATTGTTAAGGGAATGCATAAATTTCTATAATGATCATCATCTCGATAGGCCAAATATCAAGGAAAGAACATTACGTGCACTTATGGAGGTCTATCAAGAAAGCAAGATGCCTGTAAAAATGCTGGATGTATATGAGTCTTTAGAGTCTTTACAAAAACAACTCTACCAAGAAGGAACCCAAGCCTACGCGTATAATGCAGGTTCTACCTTGTTATGGTTGGCAAGTTCACTTAACATTTCAATAGATTTTAACGTTATAGCAGAATCGGAAGGGGAAACAAGTATCGCCCTTGAAATGAACGTTAGATCGCGTCAAGCTGTTTCCAAGGCCATTCAGCTACTCTCTGCTTTTTATCCAGAAGATAACTATCTCCTTACAAATGCACACGTTATCTTAGCTTATACTAACCACATGGAAGATTACTTGATTGTGATACAAAAGTGGTTTGAAGTCAAGAAACGCTTTTCGGAAGGGAATCTTGATCAAAGCAAAATCCTTTGTAGGGAAATTGTCCAAGTATCCAATAATCCGATGGCAAAGAGCATGGGTTTGTCGTCAATCGCAACCATTGACTTTATTAAAGCGAAAAAAAATGATTCTATGACCCAACAAATACGGGATGGTATCTTTAAACAATACCATAATGCTATCGAGACTTATGACTCGGCTAACGTACAAATGATGCTTTCTATGGCATATTTTATCTATAATTATTACGAACAGGCAATTATTCACGCGGAAAATGCTATTCAAAGATTGACAGAAAGTTCAAGTGCCGATATGTCTTTCGAAGAATTCGAAATACCCATTTTACCCATCGCGATTCAGATGGCATTAAAGGATAAGATAGAAGACATTCCTATTAAATTTTTAGCGAGATACATTATCATTAATAGCGCAGGTGCCTTGGGGAATATCCATAGCGAAATGCAAAATCTGGAAGAATTTGCACTGCTTTTATCGTCCGATGACTCGGCCATCTCATACCTTTTACTCGGATTTTGCTATATGAGGCAAGGTAATTGGAGATTAGCGTTGCAAACTTTTGGTGACGTATTTCGAAAGCAACCGGATGTTAAGTTGGTTAAAGTCAGTTTTGCATTGGCTCAGTTTTGTATTAAAATTTCAGATAGTATCGATGTTATAGATATGTGCACTTTTAAGGAAATTCAGGTAATAAACACTATTATTTCAGATTCAAATCTAACACAACAATTAATTGAGTTTACAAAGCAAGATACTCCAATAGATGTCAATTATATAAAGAAATTCATCAAAGCTATCAAATGACACTTTAATAAAGGATTCTCGTAAATAGTTTCCGCTAGTGGGTAATTAATCGCCAGACTACTTATTATCAATATGAGATATGAATAACAATTTAAGTGTTCTGGTCAATATCACTACATTTTTCACACAAATACCACCATTTATTAAATAAAAAAAAAAAAATTATCTATTCAAATTGAAAATTGATAATCTTAAATTGTACGACACTAAAAATTGTATTCATTTCAGATAGTTTATATAAATACAAAATAACATTTTATTAAATATAAATTATTTTAATCTCAATAAATAAATAACTTGTCATTATGCGTATCATCATTGCGGAAAATATCCATTCATGAATGACTGGAAGATTCTGTGCGATATCTTACACTAATTATATATATGCAAAATGATTAAAAGATAATTTAATTGAAATAATAATAATAGTGATGATGATGATGAATCAAAAATACCTCAATCCGTCAAAAGCAATATAACTTGGATCTCTTGAAACTAATCCAATCATTTTATCTTCAATTGGATCTAATGGTATCTATTATAAATTCGTTTTATATATTAATAAAATTTATTGACGCTTCGAAAAGTTCAAAAATAAATCGTTTCACCTCTACTGAGTTCCTTTCTAAATACAAAGGATACAATTTATTATATAATTCATGCTTATTGCTAAAAAAAAGGATATCAAAACCATGAGAATTTCTTTCAATTTCACAGGGTTTTAATTGAGAAGATACCGATTTCATGTTTTTAAGTAAAACTGATTCATCGATAAATGGAAGCAGAACAACTCCTATAAAGAATTTAAAATAAATATTATTTTATTTTATAAAGAACAAAAATTCAATAATAGCGTGTATTTCCTACCTTGCCATAATTGTTTTTTCCCGTTTTTATCAATTTCAAATGATTCGGGATAAAATTTTTTTATTTCACTACTTTCATCAGTAATAAGCTTTTGGTATGGTAACGGCAAAAGTTCCTTGCTATTAATATTAATTAAGTTAATACAATTATATAAATGATAAAATTGATAACTTAAAAACGTAAAAAAAAATTCAATATATTTATTTACCTATATGGCGGTAACACAAACATTAATTGTTCGAATGGTTTAAATGGCTTACCTAATTTGAATTCAGGTTTAATGTCACCCATATTTATCAAGTCTGATGCAAATGGTGAGTAACCGTAAGGATAATACCATGTCCAAGAAGGAACTCCCTATGTATCATCAAGTGTTAGCAGCATATATCTTCTCAAATACATATAATATTTATTATAATAAAATTTATACCCGACGATAATATTCCAAAATCCAAAAAAGGCCTTCAATATAATTTTTTACAATTCTGAAAAATAATAACAAAAAAAAAAATTCATTTAAATTACATATATTACTAATTTTAGGAGAATGAAATAACTAACTTACTTCTTCCGAAATTCTTCATCTGGATGAATATCTTTAAATTTTTGTTCATAGTATCTTCTTTTAAATCCGGATTCCATAGTCGATTAATTAATTGTCCTATTAGTGTTAAAATCACCAATATTAAAGAAATTGAGTTAATTACCTAGTTATAGCGTTATAATCATCCGTATTCTTTGTTGAGTCTTGTGCTAGTGATTTCAATTAAACATTGTAATAGGATTCATTTAATCGATGTACTTGGAAATTTCAGAAATATCAGAAATTGAAACAGCAATGCCAAAGTATTTTTAACTCCGCTTCAATAACGTAACATTTAGATTAAATATAGCAAATCTGGTATGACAATGGACTTACCTTTTTTATACCATTGAATATAAGCGTTTTTATCTTCGTTATCAAGTTCTGTAATAAGGTTTTGCAACCTTTTTAAATCCAACTAGAGATTGAATGTTTAATATTTTTGAACTTTGTATATAATAATAAATTAGTTAAAGGAAAAAAAAAACCTACATCTCCACTATTTGTCAAATAACCACCCATTGATGGAAGACATCTTTTCCATATAGTAATCAAGTTGTCTATCGCATTTTCCTTGATATCCAAAAACGGAATATGGGGAAGAAAATCATTACCCACGAAAAAGCTAAGAAAGACCCAATCATCGATCGCATTTTTCAAATTAAATGACCAGGGCAAGCTGGATACTTCAAGTTCCTTTTTCAAATATTCTCGAAAAACTTGAACGTTTATAATATCAAAAACCGACTCTATAAAAAAATATACATATCATAAAAGTTAAATATATGAATTAAATTGGCCATATAGAAACATCCACATAAATACTTTGTTGGTTTTCTCGTAGCACTCTAAAATGAGGTTCATGTGTAGCCAACGCAAGGAATATGAGATCAGAATCCTAAATAAAACGAAGTAAATTTTAATACTTAATAAATATATCAAGTGATTTATTTTTAAAAAAAAGAACCGACCGAGCCATATATTACGTGACGAGTATTAGGATTACTAGCACGTTGTACACGAATAAATTGCGTAATTTTATGTTCACCTTCACCTGGTACACTCGCATCAGATAATATGACCTTTAACTATAAATTAATTATATAGAAATATCTATAAAAATATCTTTTTTTAAATAGAAATCCAAAAAAAAAAGTTTAACAAGTGCCACATACATTACTCCATCCTGGATCAGTGTTAAGTTTATATGCGATCCAATTTCGTAAAGATACTGCAACAAGTGCCATAAAAAGCGTACCTATTATTTTGAATATTGTAATTAATGATTAATGATTAATCATATTGAATACTTTAAACATCTGATTAATAGATGGATACATCAAATATAAATAGGCTTATCAGTTAAAGTCAAAACAGAACTTCAACTTTCCAAGAAATTTTATTTATGTTTCAAAAGTTGGGCAAATTTATATCATTCAACCGTATGAGATACCTGGTGTTATACAGTTACTATCAAATGACTTTTTTTCTGTATCTATAGATTGACCTGATGCAATAATATTATTAGGTTAATCAAATGTTAACTTGTAATGAATTATTATCCATACATTTATGCAACATACCTCGAGATCTCCTTTTTTGAGCTTCTTCTTGTGCTTCTTGTGCGCTTCTAAATCTACGAGATCTCTGTTGATTCATTTTAGCACGAGGGGCTACTCCGTCTAAATAAAAAAAAGTATACTATAATTAAATCTGCCTCTACTCTAATAAAGATAAATAATTATATGTACACAAATTTTACCAATAGCAATATATAAAACTTTTTGAGGTCGAATCATAGCAAATATCCGCTCAGTGTGATCGCATATTTTCATCATCATCTCTTCTTCTGTAGCAGGAGAAGACTTTATAATAATAAAATGAAAATTGAATAAACCAATGACCCTAAGAGTTTTGATGAATTATATAAAAAAGTTTACCCCTTTATCTTGATTACAACAAATATGAATAATACCATTCATATCCAAATATAAATTATCGAATTCATCGGATGTGTTGACCTTTTCAATGATTTGTGGATATTTATAACATAACCACCTAAAATTTGAGAAAAAGATTGAAATTTAGAATAAATTGCATTGAATTAAGAAACGTATCGGAGTTAAATTTCGTACCAGAAAAAATGTAAAACTCCCATAATAAAATATTTTAAACTAATCCAAATACAAACGAGGTTTTTTTAAAATTAATTATGAATTTTTTAAAGATAAACCCTGATCATCTGATAGTGATAAATATGTTATTTTGCTTTTAGAAAATTCAAAATCGATTAGGTATGTAAAATATAATTATTCAAAAGGAAAGATCTACGTGATTATGTCATTTAAAATAATTAAATAGATAAAATGATCAATAAAAATTAAACGATACAAAGAATATAGAAAGGTAGTGAAAAGTTAGAGAAAGGGAAGTAGGGAAGTATAAAGGAGAAAAGTTGAACGAGTTAGAGGATAAGAGAACTTGAGTGAAGCAGAGGAAGAATTCGGAGGAGAGAAGAGATAGGTTGTTGAAAGAAAAAGAAGAATTGAAGAAAGACATGAACGACTGGAAGGAGCAGGTGAAGGAGTAAGGAAGGGCGTTAATGAGAATTCAGTAGAGGGGAAGGTTATGAACAAATTGCGTAAAAAAAAAATTACAAATATACAAAAAATTATTTCATTCATTGTTCATTTATCCATTTAAGAGGGTGTTTGCTTTTTTTTGTAAATGTAATAATAGGAAAGCGTAAGGCAGAAGAACATGTTGATGGTATTTATTGAAAGGAAAAAAGTTGACTACGGCTCCATCCAGTCTTGGAAAAGCATCAGACTACATCGAAGTAAAACAATAGGGTTAGAATTCGATTCTCACATATCATTGTGATGAAATTTACTGAAGAAATGACAGTAACTTACCTTGTAGAGGGGGAAAGGCGAGACAAATTTCGTGAACTTATCAATAGTTATTTAGGATTTACGTTAAATTTAGAATCTATATCTACAAATGGTATTACTTACTCCACAGATGGTTGTATTTTTTCAGGAAGACAAAATACCTGTAATTTTGGAAGTTAAAAATGATAATGAAGGTAATGCATTTAAACAAGTTTGTGATATTATTGGAAATGGATTGAAAGAAAATTATGTACGGATAACACGTTTACCATATCTTCTGTTATGTCTGACTGGTTAGTATAATGCATATGCATTTGTTATTTTTTGACTAATCTTATTTTTTCTTTTTATCAGCATCACATCTTGGAATTGCTGATGCTTTTTATAATGGAGACTATTTAATTGAAGGTCTCATTAGACTTTTTGAATCTACTGAACCAAAGAGAACAAATAATTGGAAGGATGTTGCTTGCTTTTAAAAAGCTGTTCAGTTATTAAAGATTATTATACTTCTCCAATTTAGACTATATCATTGAAATTTTCCTCTATTATATCATTTAAGATGTTTGATGATAGATATAAAATACCATTTGAATATGAAGAAAAATTAAGTAAAGGTAAATTATAAAAATAGGGATCAGCAAAAATATTTCAAAATCGTTGTAAAGTTTATTACAAACTATGAGTTGGATATATATAAATTTTATGCAAATAATAATATTGCTTTAAAGATCTATGAGTATAAAACATTAATTGTGATTGGAAAATGGTAACAATAGAGTATTTTTCAGATTACAAATTATTAATAGATCTTTTATTTGAAAAAGATCAAAAAATGAAACTTTAAAGGAAAATCAAGAATACAATTCAAAAAATGTATAGTGAAGGATTAATTAATAGTGATTTACAAAAATATAATATTTTTTATAAAGAAGAAAAAAAAATTAGCAATAAAAATTATAAATTTTGATTAGAAAGAAAAAGAAAAGCAATAAGATAACTATTATAATTTAACTTTAATATTTTATAGTTATTAGATATTCAAATCAATGAACTAATTAAACAAATATATGATAATGATCTCCTTCAGTCAACAATTAAAAAATATTTGAAAGTATGATATTTATGAAAAAAAGAATTGAATAATTACAAATAAAGAATGTAATTTTTAATATTTATAAATATTTCATAATTAATTTTAATATAGTTATATAGTATATTTGTAATTTTAAATATAATTTTATTATAATAATAAAGATAATTAGGATTTAATAAAATAGATAAAATTTAAAATTATTAAATATTTACAATTGGTTTATTATAATTAAATACAAATAAAATATAATAAATTTTTCTAACTTACGAATTTTCTTATTTTAGTTTATAAAAATTTATATTTTTATATTTATGTAATTAATTTTTAATTTTCTACACAAAAATAAATCTATAAAATAAACATAAAATTATATATATAGGAATAAGTGTATATAAAAAGTAATAATAAGTAACATAGTTCTAATGAATATCAAAAAGCAATTAATTTTTATAAAAAATTTGTAATTGTAATTTTTTTAAAAAATTTTCAAGAAAAAACTTGCAGAATTAAGAGAATTTTAAGCTCTTTCTAAATTAGAATAAGATATATTTTAATAGTCTAATTTAAGATAGAGGTTCTTGAATATCTCTTATAATTAAAAGCATTTTTTATAATAATTCAATTAATTTTAATACTAAAATTTTATTTTACTATCTTAAATTTCTCTATTAAGATGAATCTAATAATATAAATTTTATCAAATTTAATTAGTAGATCACTTAAACTAAAGTATGTAAAATAATAAAATTTAATCCTATAATATGTAATTTTGATCAAAATTAATATATAAACTTTATGCAAACTCTAATGTAAGTTATATAAAATATATTTAGAATCCTAATAGTAGATTAATAATTATTAATAAATATCTTAAAAAAACTAGATCTAATATAAAAGTACTTTTATCATTAGAATCGTAATATATTTTTTTATCAAAAAACTTATCTCAATATATTAGAAATTAATAAGACTTATTTTGAAAATATTAGAAAACATCTAATAAATAATAGTTTTCTACCAAGAACTTATGATAATATTAAAAAAATGTTTTAATAAAAAACTAAAATAATAATTAAAAAAATATTATAAAAATAGTAAAAAAGTTTTAGAAAATTATGCAAAAATCTATAGATTATTAAGTCTAAGAAAAAATATCAATAGAATAACTCAATTAATTATATTCTTATAAATTAGTCTATAAAGATTTTTAGCTAATTTAAAAGAAAATAATAAATTGAAATTCTTAAAATGTGATGCTTAAATATTTAGAATAAAATCACCTTTATAATTTTATTATTTGTTAATTTATCTTTTACTATTATTATGTTTAATAAGTTTAATCTTTTAATAAATATTGTTAATTTTATTCATATTTAAAATAAAAAAGTATTAAAATAATTATATACTTAATATATTCTAAAAATATAAATATATTAAAAGAATAAATAAAAAAAATATAAATAAAAAAATTATAATAAACATCTTAAATAACAATAACAAAAATAAAAAACTAATTAATAAATTAAAATATTGAAAAAATATTTATCTAATAAAGAATAAAAAATACTAAATTAAAAATCTAAAAGAGATAAGTAAAGAAAAAGAAATTAAAATTTAAATAAGAAATAATATAAAAAATTTACTAAATATTAATAGATATGAGTGAGAAATTTTCTCATTATAATAAAAATATTAAATAAAATTTAAAGAAATTAATTAGCAAACTATTAAAATAACAGTTTATAAATATTTATTTTTTAAGATAATTTATATAGAAAATATATTCAAGAATATAATGAAAACTAAGAGAAAAATCATTAAAGAAATTGTTAATAATTACTATAAACTTGAGGATGAAAAGCATTAAAAATATCAAAGTAAAATAAATACTATTATTAGTTAAATAAAAAATGAAAAACTTCAGAGATAAACCTATTAAAAATATTATTATTAAAGATATTATCAAAAGTAAAGTTGAAAGAATTAAGAATTTAAAATTAAAGAAAAAAAAATTTAAAGATAAATTAAGCAAGTCTTAATAGTTGATTAGAAATAAAATAAAATCAAACAAAAGAAAAAACTAAAAATAAAAAATTTTTAGTAAAATAATAAAAATAATAATACAAAAAATTAGTAAATTAGAATTAGAACTAATTCAAGATAGAAACAACTAATAAAATAATTTTAGAAAAAGATTTAAAAAATAAAAATCTTATAAAAGAAAAAAAAGTTGTAAAATCAATTACATTTATTTAAAAAGAATTTATCTATTTTATCTAAAAAGAAAAATAAATTTAAATAATTAAAATAAAAATAAAAACTAAATTTTATTAATTGATAAAAAGCAAAAAATGTCAAATCTAAGAGTTAATTATTAAAATAAATGTAAATAAATAATTAATAAAAGAATTAACTTACATACTTTTAGATTTAAAAAGAACAAATTAAAAAAAATTTTGATTTTTACTTTAATATTTATAGAAAAGATAATAAGTCTATTAATAAAATAGTAATATAAATAGTAATATATTACTAAAGTTGCTTTTCTAAACTCATTTTAGATTTGACAAAATGTTTAAACTATAGTTTCACTAATTTTTTACTAAGGTTTTGATATAGTTTCACATTTTTATAAACTTTGATATAGTTTTACCTTTTTTAGAATTTCGCAGATTTTTTAATAAGGTTTTAATATAATTTTATTAAATTTTATCTTTTTCCATTTAGATGACTTGCAAAACCTTTAGATTTTATTTAGTAATCTTATATATTACAAATAATGTAATTTGTAAAAACTGTTTAAAAATAATTAATTATTAAAATATAATAAATATAATAAATTACAATTAGACATTATCTTAATATTCTTAATGATAAATATATTTATTTTTATATTAATATGAAAAGATATAAAAAAAGGAATATTTACTCTTACCTAATAAAGAAATAAGTCAAGTTCTTTTATAAAAGAAAGATAAACTTCTTATAAGAATAATTAAATAAAACTGAAAAAACATTAGAAATTGAAAAAGAAGAAGTAGCCAAATTTTAAGAAAATACAAGAAGTAAAATAAGAAACAAAACAGGAATTATTAGATAAAATTAAACAATTAGAAGTAAAAATAAAAAAATAAAAGGTTTAACTAATTAAAAATTAATAAAATTAAAATAATATATTAAAAGTTCAATTAGTATGATTATAATAATAAAAAGGTCAATTAATTATTTAAAAAAAGATTTTAATTAAAAATAAAAAAGTAATTTAGATAAAATTAAGAAAAATTTTCTTTTAATATAATAAATAAAAATCAGCTATAATATTATTATTAAAACTACTATTTTTAACTTAAAAGATAAAGGTTTTATCAAAGTTGCTAATAAATATAAAAATAATATTTCAAAGAATAAAGAAAATTATAATGATAAATATAATGTGCTAAAAAAACTTAAAATAAATAGATTAATATATAATAATAAGATTATTTTTTTCTATTTTTTATTAAATAATAAAATATTTTATTTTGTTTTCTTTTTTAATATTTATAATTTTTTTTTCTTTTTAATAAACTTTATAAGCAATTTTTTCTTTTCTTAAATAAATCTAGTGTTTAAATATTATTTATTTTAAAAATATAAGAAACAATTTTTTTTTACTTTGTTCAACTCAGATTTAATGATAATTTTAAAATAGATATTTCTTAAATCTAGAAAAGCAAAGACAACTATCTTTCTTTAAAATACTTTTAATGGTACTGTAATTTTTAAGCTTTATAATAGATCTGATATAAATAAGTTTTATATTAATTATTTTATTTAGAAGTAATTCTATATACTATTTAAAAAAAGATAATAGATAATCATAATAATTATCATATTACTAAATTTTGATCCCTAAAATTCTTAGTAATATAAATATTCACTTTGTCTAATTTTATTATATTATATTTTATACATTAATTATTATTTAATTATAATAAATTTATAAATAAATTTAATTTATTTATTAAAAAATAAATTTTAATAAATTTTAAATTATTTTATATTTATAATTAAATTAATTTTTATTTAATTAAAAAAAATAAAACTCAAAATTAGTCTATTTATAATATATCATATAAATTTGATATTTAAAATAAATAAATATGGTTAATCTATATATAATCCAATCACATAAAATTTTAAAAATAAGTTTTTTTAAAAATAAATCTTTTATTTAATTTAATCTTTTTTTTTAATAATTAATAAATCTATTTTATTTATAAAATTAATTTTAATTTAAAATCAAAAATTTTAATAAAAAATATTAAATCTAATAGGATATTAATCAAAATAAATAAATATTTAGTATAATTAAATATTTTTTTAAAAAATTTTTATATGAAGAGAATTTTGAAATTTCTTTTAATAAGAAAATATTATAAGCAAATTTTAAATTTAATAAATTTAATAATAAATATAAATATATTATAAAATTTATTTTTTAATAATAAAAATACTAGACTTTTAAAATAATCATTTTAATATAATAGTAGTATCTTATCTAAAAAGATATAATTAT
>CAJVPQ010000573.1:0-25880 GCA_910591825.1 Funneliformis caledonium
AAATAACAAAATAAATTAGAGTTTTAAATTGAATCAAATATAATATATTGTTTATTAAATAATTTAAATAATTTGATTAAATTAGGTTAGATTAGATCAGGTCAGATCAGGTCAGATCAGGTTAAATGAAAATTTAAATTAAGTCAGATTTTTGTTTGACCTGACCTGGTCCTCTCAGTTCAGATAACTTGATTGACTTGACCTGAACTAACCTATTCAGAGCTCTAATTATTATATAATCAAGTAGCATCATTTACAAGTAAAATGTTAAACCAGTTATGATTTCTATCATTAGGATTTAATTTAAGATTTTCTAAAAATGCATCTAGCATTTCTAAATATAATGTTAAAGATCTATAATTTTGAAATATCCTATAATACCAATAAAGATCAATATGTTGTATAATTATTCATATCAGAAGTTCTTTTTGAAAATGAATTCAAAATATAGATAAAAGATATTTTCTTTTCTATAAAGATATATTTTCAATTTTTGAAGGTATGGGATATAAATAAGAAGGATAATTTTTAAATAGATTCTTATAACATGCATTACAAATAGGTATTCTATTGTTATATGGATTTGGATTAAAAGTAAAAGATAAATTTGGATATGCTCTGATTAATGGAAAAGTAAAATTATTGTTTTTTGTAATCCAGTGAGATTTTTCTAAGTATATCATTTTTCTACAATATAAACATGATAAATATTGATATTGAAGAATATAAAGTTCAAATTTATTTTTTAATGTAATAAATTTTTCTGACAGAATTCAGAAGAGAAATATTTGAAGTAATTGAATTATTTGCAAGTAAGAATTAAATTGTTGAATTGATTGATCTCTGGTATCATAAGATGATAAATCAGCTATTAATTCATCTTGTTATAATAGTTGTGCTTCTAAAATTCAAAAAATGTGATATAATATTTTGTTAATAATTTTATTTTTTTATTAAAAGATTATATTATATAATAGGTCATTTTATAATTATTTAAAAAATAAATGATTTTATATTATCATTGATTAGTAATTATTTATTATTATTTAATTACTAATGTTTAATTATAAAACAATAATTTTTATTACTATTATTTAATAATTATTTAGTATTACCTAATTATTATTATTAATATTTATTTATAAGACAATGATTTTTTATTGTTATTATTTAATAATTATCTAGTATTACTATTAATGTTTGTTTAAATAAAAAACTAAATTATTTTTATATTATTGGTAAAAAAATTTATTTATAGATAATATTTTTTATATAATAATCTATTACATTTTTTTATTTATAAAAAAGTAAGAAAAGAAGAAATATTTACTAATACTTTTAAAAAAAAAAATAAAAGAAAATAAAATATGCTATTATAGAAAAGATAAATCAATAAGAAATTTGAAAATTATATTATTTTTTTTTTTTCTTTTTGATTTTAATGTTTGTGCTTGTATTTTCTTCTTATTTATCCTCATTATTAGATTAAATTTCATCTTAAAAATCATTGATTATATTTAGTTGAGTAGATACTTCTTCTTCTTGATAATTATTATCTTCTTTTAGTTGAGATAGAGCTAAAGAAAAAAGCTTTAAAATTTTTAAGTATTTGATGAAGTATATGCTTGATTTATCACTCTCTTTTTATTGGTCTTCTCCAAAAGAGACTTAGCAATATCCATGGCTGATGGGTAGACTATGTAAAAGATTCATTTATTTGATTCTTTTCTCAAGTATAACTTGAAAATTTGTGAGGTATAAGTTGAGTATTTTCAATGAATTTATCTGTGTAAGTCTAACAAGTAGAAGTTCTTCAATAATTGATAGATTTTTAGTAATATACAATAATAACCTACTAGAACTTTAGTTGTAATAGATAGCAGATAGTTATCATATAAAAAAGTGATATAAGTTAAATACAAGAGATTTATTATGTATATTATCAATATATTCTTTTGCATTTAAGTTTAGAGTGATTTTATCATCATTAATTTCTAGGTTATCAGATGCAATGCCTATTAACATAATGGACAGTAAAGATTTTGATAGATCTCTTTCATCAAGATTAAGTATGCTTTATATCAGATGTTACAACCTAAATTTTTTTATTAATTAAAATAATTAAAATAAACTAAAAATAAGTTAAAGGAAAAAATATTATATGTTTATATGACATACTTTAATCAGTTTGATTTTTTATTCTTAACTTTAGTTTTAATGATAGAAAATCTTTCCTATACATTAATAATATTACCTTTTTTAAATCTTTTCAAATCATTAGTCCTAGCTCTATCTTTTGAATAAAATGTAACAATATAAATGAAAAATTAGTATTTTAGTGACAAGAGCTGATGACACTAACATTAGTGACTATAAAGCTTGATTTTCTTAAAGTTTTGCTGTATAAGTTTATGTAATAAATAGTGTTTAAATTGCAAGGCATTTTATTTTTTTTCGTGAAAATAAAAAAAGAAAAAGAAAAAGAAACTTTTTTTTTATATGTTTTAATAAAAAAAATTGAAACTATTGCTTAAATAAATAATTTATTAAAATATTTTTATTAATTAATCATCAGTTTATGCTAATATAAAGAACTAAAAGATCTGTCTAAAGTATTATACTTGCATTCATCCAAAAGAACGAAATCAGTTCTAACCTATAAATTGAAAAAAAAACTGATTAATAATCTATAAACAAATGAGTAGAATAATAAATAATAGAAATAATAATAAAAAGAAAATTTTATTACACACCTGATTACACTACTATAATGAAATGATTAATCCAAATCTAAAGAAATAGTCCTAGAGTGAGAGAAAAAATTAATTAAAAAATAAAATAAAGAAAAAATGGGATTAATAATCCCAATCAATGAAAAAAGTATTAAGTCATATATACCTATCTGAAAGAGCGAAATTGGTTCTAACCTACAAAATTAAAAAAAAGTGATTATTATATTTATATTTTTATTTTAAAAATATTTAAATCTCTCAAATTCAGATTTATTTTAACTTCAGTTGGATAAAATTATTGTTATCTATATATTTTATCACAGAATTTGCAATTTATTCTTTGATCAATTCATATAAGTTTATTAAATACTTGAGCTATAATCTGATATTTAATAAATTATTGTATTTGCTTGATAATAATATGGATAATTTCATCTATCGATTAACATAATCTTGAATTTTTATCTCTTTGCTTCCAATCAATATATGTTTTATGAAACAAAGCAAATTTCTAATGAAGTTAAAAGTTCAGATATGTTATCATAAGATAATAAATAATTATATTAATATTCATTATATAAAGTATTAGTTGATACCACATTCATAATTAGAGGAATCTTATCTGCTAGAATTTTCTGTTGATCAATTAAAGCTTTAATATTACTAAGAATTCTCATGATTTTTAAAATAGTTTTATATAATATGTAAAAGTTTTCATGTATACATGAGAGTCATTCAAAGAACTTATATAAACTTTTTCAAAAACTAATTTGCGCGTAAGCTCTATTTTGATTTTTTGTAAATCATAAATTATGTTCTAACTATAACCAACTTTAAAATTAAAAATACTATTTTAAGAATATCATCATTCTATTAGTAATTTATAAAATTATTTTGTTTAATTTAATCAATTCTAAAGGATTTAAGATAGTAACAGATAGTATAATTATATGTTCTTGAAAAAGATGAAGAAGCAGAATTTTCTTGAATAAATAAGGTACTTTCAAGAATTTAAGTGCTTTGATAGATCCTATAAGAATCTTTATTACTTCTTGCAAAAAATTATTTTGTAATCCTATCAGATATTCTAAAATAATGCAAAGATATACACCTGAATCTTTTGGCTTGACTAAAGCAAGTGCAATATAAGAATCTATATTTATATTTGGTTTGGGCTTTTAAAATTGTGATATTGAAATTGATTTACATCTTCGATAACTGAATTTCATGTACAAGCAAAGTTATTGAAGCTTGATATTAAGAATTTTAAATTTTCTTTGTATTTATTACTATTAGATACTTTATTTATAAATTGCTTAAATATTGGTTTGTGTATTTTTTTTCAACTCACATAGTATTCAAAATATAATGACATAATTTGAATAAAATTCACAATTGGCTAAAGAAATTTTAGCTTTTTTAATTTATTAAAAAACTTAAAGAATACTGATATAAATGGAAAACATGATTTATGTTTCTTTAAATCTGAATTGTAATAAGCAATAAGACCTTAAAAACTCAATTTTCCTATTAATTTTTAAAGTTTTGATAAACGAACATTCATTTAAGTATCTCTCATCCATTGGTATAGTTTGATTAATTTTCTCTTTGATTTTACTTAAATATTCTTGATATTTAGCGGTCTTTACACAAAAATCATTAATTGTATTTGTAATATTTTTAATTAAAGATAAACATAAACTTTTTTAAAGTGTTTTTCCTAAATTTTATGTTGTCAAGGTGAATTTAAAGTTAAATTTTTTGAAATTTAAAACATTTTATCAAGTTTTGTATGTAATAAGAGAGCCAAATTTTCTTCAGAGTAATTCAAAAGTTTTAAAAGAATTTTTCAATCATTCCTAATATGTTTCATACAATATTCTATACTATTATTTAGAATATTATTGCACTTTTGTAAAAATTTAGTTGCAGTATCAGAAGGTGTCTAAGCTTTAATTATTGAATAAACAAACAGATGAAAAATTCTATATGAAATAAGATTTAAATCACATATTTCATGATTTATATTCCTATTTGCATTTTTTTTTATATATTCTTTTTCATCTATGATTGGATTTTTATCTAATTTCTTATTTCCTAAATTAGAGATGTATACTATACCTCTAATAGAACTTTTACAGTAAAGATTTTACTTCATTTTCAGGCTCTTTTACAATCACTAATAAGATAGATATTACCACATTAACATTTATACCTTTTAAAGATTATTAAAAAATGTATGAATATATTATTATTATATTTATTTAATGCAAATTTCAAAATAACTTTACTGCGTAAAATTACTAATAGCATCATACAATATGGATTCTTTATCTAAAGGACAAGTGAGAATAAATAGACTTTTACAAAAAACTAAATTATGTAACAAATAAGCTAATAGTGATGCATCTAATGCAATAGATGAGTTTAATACTATAACTTGTCTAATAATCAATTTAATTAATAATTTTGACATTTTTGTCAAGTTGTAATATAGAGTTTTAGTTTGTGATAACTTTTTCAATAATTTTCTTGTAAATATTTGATAAAGAGCATATATCATATATTCTTAATTTTTACATTCAATAATATTGCAATTTTATTTTTCTTATGATTTTACTCTTCTATTTTTATATAATTTTATTATTATTTTTTTTTTTATTTTTATTTTTATTTTTATATTTTTTATTTGACCCCTTCCCGTTATTTTTTTTTTTTTTAGTTTTATATATATTATTTTTTGATTATTAATAATAATAATTGTGATTACATTATTGTAGGGTGTTATATCTAAAAGAGCAGAATCAGTCCTAACTAAATTAAAAAAAACCATTAGATTTTGATTAATAATCAAAAATTAATAATCAAAAAAGTAAGTAAATAATAAAAAAGTTACCTACCTTACTATATTGCCACAATAATTTAAAGTAGTAAATTTCTTAATCTAATCTATAAAATATAAACTAAAAAAAATAAATAAAATTATTAATCAATAATTATAAACTGATTTATTATTAATTAAAATAAATAATTAAAAATAGAAATAAACATACATAATATTAGAAAAAAAATAAAAATAATTTAATCATATATCTGACTATATTACCATGATAGACTAACTGATTTAAATCCTTTTTTTTAAAAAAAATTTAAACAACCTTTATTCCTTGAAATAGAATTCTTCCTTTACCTTATCCTTTATCTTTTAGTGTTAGTATTAGTATTAGTATTAATATTAGTGTTAGTGTCAGTATTAATATTAGTATCAGTATTAGTGTTAGTATTAGTGTTAATATTAGTATTAGTATTAGTATTAGTATTAGTGTTAATGTTAGTATAAGATAAATATAATAATAAAGTATATAATAATGGCCAGTCGTTAACATTATATGAATTGTTCAAAAAGGAGAATTTTTTGAGAAAAGGGAAATTTTTTTATTTCTTAAAGGTCCAGAAATCCAGTTTATACTAATAAAATCACAAAAAAATTTTTTTATCATAATACTGATTCTTCTTTATTATAGTATGTTAATTAATGTCATAAAATAACTATTTGTTTACATATTCTTACTAAAAGTTTAAACTTGTTATTATCATATAAAATTAATAGAAATATATAAATTGTTAAAATATAAAAAATGAAAGTTTTTGTATTAAGCTATTATAATATTACAGATAGAGGTATATTTTCTAAGTTATAAGTTAAAATATAAACTTTAATTCTTGTAGATAAATTAGAGAGATAAATAGCCTGAAATTTCATTTTCTTAATTTGTCAAGTTATAATGTGTAAAATTTTATGTATTGTTCTTTTTTTATTTAGTAAATAAACTAGGTAATAGAGATTTTTTGCAAGTCTAAAGTGTTAAAAATACAGCCCATTTTAAATTCACATGATAAAATAATTCGTAATAAATCAAAAGTGAAAATTACCAGTTGCAACTAGTTGCAACTCAATTTTTATTAATGTTGGAACTAATTGCAACCCTGTAATACTATTTGTCATCAGTTGTAACTAGTTACAGTGCCATATTTAGTGTTAAATAAACATCGATTCAATAAAGAACATACAATAGTGGGATATTATTTTTATAGTATATAATTCTATTTATGTTTTAAACTAATAAATTATATTGTATAATAAATTTCTTAAATTTTTTTGTGAAAATCAGATAAAAAGAAACTATTGCATATAACTTGTGACCATAGTTCACGTAATTTATTTTTCATGAAAATAACATTTTTGACAATATAAAATACAAGTTAAAATTAGATGAATATGCGTATGTTATATTTAATTTTTAGAACAAATTATCCTGTACTGATGTTATTATTTAGATTGCAATTATATTTATCATGTGATGAATTATTTATTTATTTTAATTCTAGGATAAGAAAATAGATCTGTCTATTTATTTTAAGACATCTTTATTGTGAGAATATTTTAAAGAAAAAAATTAAAGACTAGCTTTACTCTAGAGCGATAATATTTTATATAATATATTATTAAAAAATATAGCTTAATTACTTATTAAAAATTTATAAAATTATCTAATTCTTGATCATGCAATATTTTATCCTTCTCTAGTAGATATAATGTAGTATACCAATAATTAGAATAAAGAATATTTAATATTAATGCCTGAAATTGCTGAGATGATAAACATCTGATAATTTCAAATTTGCTTTAAAATTGATTTTAAATTTAGATATATGATATTCTGTTTTAAGCTGTACATGTTTCATAAATTTTAATAAACTTATCATCATTATTTTTTTTCTCGCAATCATTTTAAATTTGCCTTAAATATAAAAATAAAAGCAAGTTCTATTTGGTTATTATCTCGAACTGATTTAAATTTATTTAAAAATGTTTATTTAAAATTATGCGAAATTTTAGTTTCTATATTTTATAACAATAATTTTATTTTATAAGAATAGAAACACCTTTGTAATATTTTTTTTTATTAATTATATATATATGCCTGCTGTGATAGATTAAATATTATTAACTTTTTTAAAAATTTATAAAAAAAAATTATGATAAAAACTTTGTAATAATGTTTAAGAAACTAGATTTATATAATAAATTTGATTAGATCCATCACTTAACAGAAAACTGAAGAAGAAATTAATATATTTATTATGTTATTTTCTTCTTTTTTAGTGAAAATAAGAGAGAATTTAGTTTTTTTTAGATTTAGACTTTAACATTAGGGTTAAGAAACTAGTAATATTAAAAAATTTTTTAAAGCTATGTGTCACTTTTGGTATAATTTGATTTCTGATATAAAATCTTATGATTATTCATAAAATATTATAAGGCTGAAAAATGGAAAACTTCTAGAAGAAATAAATTTAATGATTGGAAAGCAAGTATATAATGGCTTACTCTTATTTTCTGAAACTTTTTAGATTGTAATTTTTTTGTTGATTATAAATAAAAATCATATGAATAAAAATTAAAAAGAATTTATAAGGGTAGTGACATATATTATCTAATATTTTAGGAAGTGGAAGATAACAGAAAATCTTAGGTTACACATAATATTATTAGTCATATGATATAGGTAGCTTATATTTATATTTAATATTGTATTTGATATTTATTTACACATATATAAATGTTATAACTAATTATATGTATTTTTCATCTGACATACAATCTCTTAAATACATTTTATCAAAAAGAGACTACTTCTATTGTGATAGAAGAAGAGAGAAATCATCAAAAGTTTTTGAATTTTGTTCTTTAGACTTTCTCTTAGGTCGTTCATAGCTAGCAAGATGTATTGTTCATTTATGGTTTATCAAATAATTAAGAGTTGAAAAGTATTTATTACACTCAGAGTAACAAAGTTACAAATAAGTTGTTTAATCAAAGAAAAGGCAATGCGAATCATATCCAGAAATTTTTAACAGATCATAATACTTAAGAAGATGTATAGAATTTGCGAAATGTCTATCTCTAGCTTTTGTGACTAGAGGTAAGAAACCATTATTTGAAAGAAGAAATTTTATAACTTCTTTTGCATAAGATAATCTATAATAGTTTGTATTCATGTATCATTTAATATTAAAGTAATATTAATATAGATTGCAATGCTTTTCGATCTATAATCATAGTATAAAATATTCTGGTAAGTCATCTCCATTCTCTTGTTTTTTTTTTGTCATTTCTGTTCTTCTGCTTTTTCTTTATTCATACTTTTAAATTGCAGATCTTTGAATAGATTAGCAAGCTCTTCAATATACTGTGTATTTACACTTCTTCCAAAAATCAAGTCATGATGTCAAATTTTATAAAATGTTTTTCTAGCATATCAGAAATTTTGAAAAGCCAATTTCTGATTGATCACTTTGTCCTGTGTATTTAGGTATATTCTAAAGTGATTGACTGGTAGTATTATACTTGCTAATTTTCTAAATAGTGTCACTATTTTCCTCTCAACAGGATTATACTTGAATTATCCCAGAGTATGTGTTTGTACTGTCAGGTAATCTAAATTAAACTTTTGAAAAAGTTAACAATACATTTTAATATTTTTAGATATCTTAAATTCTCATCTGATTCTCTATCTACTAGTAATACTCAGATAGGTTAAATTTTTTTATTAGTCTTTAATGTGTCATTATATTGAAAATTCAAAGTAAGCCCTTCTAGATCTTGTATGTGTGTGATTGAAGAAACTGGTGGGACTAACTTTTACCCATTTTCTGTAGAAAAATTATAATCAGCTATATAAATAGGTTCATAAACTGATTGCAATATGTGAAATGTCTATCTTACAGCAGGTATCCCAAGACCTATCTTCACCTTGTTATCTTGAGAAATAATAATAGACTTATCAGCAAAGGCAGTGGTAAATTGTTTTGCGTATTTAACAGATACAAAATAGTAGTGACCATCAGGATGATTACATGTTTTAATATATAAAACTGCAGCTACCATAACTTATGTTAGATAGTGGTATGCCCTTGCGACAATAGAATTAGATTAATGAGGCAACAGGTAATTATTCAATATTGTTCGTGTCATATAGACATTATAATTCTCTTCAAGGTTCTTGCACAAGTTTTTAATGATCTGCACTTTAACCATTTATTTTCATCATTTTATCAGCTGCTTTAAATTTGATTGAATTATAGATATGATCATGCAAATTTAGATATTTGTAAAGAAATGAAGGATAATCGGATTTATTATATAGTAACACCTAGTTTTCGATAAGTAGTTTTCTTTTTTCTTTACATTTTTGAGCATAATTTGCATTTTTTTTAATTTAACAATTCTTTTCCTGTTAGATTTGATTTCATTTCGAAGATTCACTATTCTTGCATACATATTATAATGAATTTGAGAATCTGCTATAATGCTATAGATTTGCTCAAATTTGATAAGTTTTTTCTGCTATTGATATCTTATCTGCTGCTTTTCTTTGAGTAGATCTATTAACAGAAATTTTTATTACAGGATCTATTAGACGAATAGTTGAAAGACTAGAAGGAGAAGTTGAATCTTCTCTAAATATAAGACATTTTGGCCTCATTATCTTATGTCATATAGATTATATGATATAGTCAAATAATCTTTAATTATTTTATTAATTTCTGATTTACTCTTACTTTTAATTTTATTTCATTCTTTTGTAGTTTCACAATAAATATTATCTTAGTTAGGGTACCATTTTCAGTTTTAATCATAATATTATACACATAAGCATTGATGAATTTTTGATACTTATTTGATGGTGAATTATAGATCAGTTTCTTATTAAATAAGAAGGTTTGATGATTCATTTTAACACTAAAAATAGTTAAGCTTAATAATACTAATCCTTAAGATATATAAAATGATTTACAAAAGTTAAAGAAAATTAAATTCATATAATAGTAAAATTATTTGTAAAAATATAACCAAAATAGGTAAACAAATAATTTACATTCTTATTTCTTAATTTTGTTAGTTTAATTTTATAATAAAAATAGATCTTATTATATTATTTATTAATTTGATAATATAAATAAATAAAATAAAACTTATTTTTTATAATAAATTTTGATAAATAAATTGTTTAATATAGATATGCTAATAAAAACAATCTGTTTTTTATTTGTTAATTAATTTTTTACATATAATTTTATTTTATTTTCCTTTATTCTTTTTATTTTTTTATATGAAGAAAACCTTTTACTTAATATAATATTATTAATAACTTAAAAGAACTGGTATCTCTTTAACTATTTTACTAACAAATTTGTAAGCAATTTTAATTATTTTTAAATATTTTAAAATATATTATTAAAAAAATTCATATTTTTATAATAAATTTCATGATATTTTCTAAATAAAAATTAAAAAAAAAATGTAATTAACTAGTGATTTTTTTAAAGTTAAATAAATAATAAATTATTATAAAAAAAATTACAATTTTAAACTTAATCTCATATATCTTGCTATCTATCAATCTCAAAAATATAAAAATACTATTATTTAATAAGTCTTAATATAATGAATCTAATAAATAAATTTATATTTATATAATTATTAAATAATAAATTATTTTTAAAAATTAAAAATTTAATATATATTGATAATTATTAATTTTAAAAGTTTAAAAATACTACTATTAGATATATCATAATATGATAAATTTAAAATTTTTATTTTATCTTTTTATAATCATTAAATATCAAAATATTTTAAGTTTTCTAAAATATTTTGAAAACAATTTTATATTTATAGTTTAAGAGATAATAATAATATTATAAGTTAATTAAATAAAGATATTTATTACAAAATGAAATAAATATTATAATATAATATAAATAATAAAAATAATAAAAATAAATAAAGTAATTAAATAAATTAAAAAAAATTATAAAAAAAACAGAAGAAATAAGTTATAAATAAATTATAAAAAAAATTAAATAATTTAATTTTTATTATGCAATTATTTGATATAATATTATTTTCAAATAATCATATTATATAAATTATATTTACTAACTTTTGCAGATTATTTTTGATATTATTTTTTAACATTATTAACTTTATACTTAATTTATTAAATTTAAGATAATAATAACTAATAATAGGATTAACATACAAGAAACTATTAAGTTACTATAAAACAATTTATATATAATTAATCTTAAGTTTATAACTATTTAGACAAATATAATAATTTTAATAAATATAAGAATAATAAACACAATGATATATTAAAGGAAAATAATATATATAGTTTAGAAAGAGATTTTTTTATTGTAGAAATTGTATTCTTAACCTTAGATTTTAAGTTTTAACTTATACTTTTAAATTATTATTATTATCTCTATCATTTACAAGAGCAATTTTGTATTCTAATTATATTATAAAAGATCACTATTTAATATGATTTAATACTATTTAATATATAATAATTTATAATATTAAGTTTAATAAATAAAATATATTTTATAAAATATATTTTAATTATAATAAAAATATAATAAATAATAATATAAATAATAATAATATATAAGATAAATATAAATAATATAAAAATATTAATTATATTAAAGAAATTAAAAATATTGATAATATTAATTTTTATTGATCTTTATAATGTAATAGGATTAATTTCATCAGATACTAATATTAATAATATTAAAATTTTAATGTACTATACTTTGTTAACTTAATATACTTTATATTATAAATCTTTACATTATAAACTTTTAAAAATTATATATATATAAATCTTTTAATAAACTAATAATTTTATGTAATCATATAAAATATAGGATTTATAAAATATTTTGCATTAATAAATTTATTAATATTATTTTTTTATTAATAAAATCTTAATAATTAAATTTTAATTAACATAATATATTAACCTTTTAAATAATTAATTATATATAATCTTAATAATTTATCATAATATTATAAAAATAAATTTTTATATTTTTTTATTATAAATAAAAATTAAACTATTTATTTATTATTAATTTTAATATAATTATTAAAGAAGAAACAAATATATTTAGTATTAAGAATTTAAAAAATTTAACTAATGAATTAAATCTTATATCTTTTATGATTATAATAATTATAAATATTTTTAAAAAAAATGTAAAAAATATCAATTTATTAATTAAAAATAAATTTTAATGATTATTTGTTATACTTTTTATTTTTATTTCAAGTATATTTTTAATTATATAATAATAAATAATTAAATTTAAAAGATTAATATAAAGTTAACTTAACCATTACAAATAATTAAATTGTTTATCCTGTAATGATATCTGAATTAATAATTAAAATAATAAATATTATAATAATTTTTTATTTTTTAATAATATAATAAAAATTCTAAGTTACGTATAAGCTAAAAATTTGTAATTTTAAAAATTTATCATTAAACTTTGACAAAATTATTAAAATTTACTTTTAGCATATTAATTATAATAAAAATTTAGAAAATATATTATAAAGAATAACTTTAATTATTATATTTATAATTTTATTAATTTTATTAGTAGTAAAATATTTAATCAGTTTATAAATATATGAATTTTTAAGAAATTTTAAAAATTTTTTATAATAAAATTTTTAAAATTCAAATTTAAAATTGAATTATTTTAAAACTTCTTAATTAACTTAATATTTTCTTCTAATAAAATTAATAAAGTATATATTTTTATTTAATTATTATATTACTAAAATTAATATTTAATATTATAATAAGAAACTAATACTTATTTTTAAGTTTACCTTTCAAATTACTTATATTTATAACAAGATATTCATATAATATATTTAAAATAATAATCTAATTTATAAATATAATTAATGGAATTGTTTACTAATATTAACTTAGAATCTTTACAAGTAAGAATATTTTAATATAATAAAAATATTATTGATATTGATATCAAAAAAAATTTACAATATCTATAATTGATAGAAGATTATTAAGTTGATTTTAATTTTTTTGCAAAATGTATTTGCATTTTCTGTATACAAAAAATATAAGATTTAACTTTACTTGAATATTCTTATTTTTGGACTAACAAATTTCAAGCTAAACATATGTTATATTATGCTGAAATTCAGATTGACTATTCCTCAAACTATAAATATAAAATTGTTTTTAAAACATTTTAGGAACTTAAATATTTTAATATTTAATAATTATAAAAAGATGAAATAAAATTTTTAGATTTATCATTATAATGTATCTAATAGTAGTATTTTTAAACTTTTAAAATTAATAATTATTAATATATATTAATTTTTAAATTTAAAAATAATTTATATATACCGGAACCAACCAACCTTTGACATCATGATTTTTATTTTTACACTATTTTTGCGAAAAAAAAAAAAAAAAAAAAAAACCAATTCGCGTGCACGATTTCTCGTCACACGGCATCAGTCAAATGACAACCCAAAGTCGTTACTCAACATTCCAAAGATTTCTCTTTAAATGGTTTCGAAGAGTATACCACTAAACCGTTACGGACAAATATGGGAAGAAACCGATTATGATAAATAATTTAATCACATGGTTAAACTTTAACGTTATTCCACGGAAACGTTATTACCTACCGACCTAATTAGGATAATTAATAATAAGCGAATCATAAATTTTAAAAGTCGCACGTGTGATCAAACGGGATGACAATTTGTTTTAATGCCTTAAAATTTCTAATAAAATAGTAATAGGTCCGGAAACAATTTGGAAATCCAATTTAAATGGTTAAATTAGATTGTTTGAAATTTAATTTCGCATCAAAGTAAAAAGATATTATGATAAAACAATCAATTAAATTTATTAAAAAGGAATAAGTAATAAAGGTATAAAGTGAACTTGAGAGAATTAAATCATGATGATAAGATATTACGTACCATGGAAAAAAAAAGAATATATAAATCATTGAAACTGGTCATGCAATAACAACATTTAAGGAGCGATTACAATATTCGAACCCTATATAGGCGAATAGAAGGGAAGGGTTATGGTTATTAAAATAGAATCAAATAAAATCATTGGACGTATACTAAACCATAAAGAAAAAGGTTGAAACCTTAAAATTTTTCTTTGATATGGCGCAGAAGACCGTTTCAAGGGGGGGGTTTTTTTCAAACATTCCGGGAAACTTATTGGCCGTAAACAAAAAAAGAATTTTATGTGGTGGTCTTGTAACCCAGCCGTCATAACAATACCTGTCCTACTCATTCTTTATTAAATAATAATTAAAAGTGAATTATCAAAAGGGAGGTACAACATTTACAACAATTAATGAGAATCCAATGATGGTACGTTTACAAATTATTGTTTCTTTCACGTGATTTATATTACACGTACTTGCATCATGCATTCACACACAGATTTGGTGCTGGATTTGTTATTCACCAGATGGTCTTACGTTGTTGGTTTTATTTTGAGTCTTATGGTTCGGCCATGGCTTAATAGTCCTTTCTCTCAAACATCATAAAAATGACGGTACTTCCGCAAGTGCATCATTGGTCCACGGAAGGTTCCGATCAACAACAACAAAAAAAAAAGGATTTTTACGCCGCAGCAATTGTCGCAAGGAAAACAGTTTTGATGGGTGGACTCGGTAAAAACGGGAATTACCCTTATGATTTGGAAAGACCAAATGGGTTGCAGGTGATGGTTTTTGAATGGAACATCCCAACCAAGATAATCAAAAGAAGGAAATTAAGAGAACCCTCGCAAAATGACCAAAAAAAGAAACTATGACATGCAAAATCATGTCGGTGATGTCATGATATCTTAATTTTCACCCAGAGCATTTGAGTAAAAAAAATTCTTTGTAATTAAGGGGAATCGTTTAGGAAGTAATGAACACCGGATAGGTTTAGCGTCGTTCGGAGAATTTTATTTTCCGTTCAAAGTTATCACCAAACGGTCAGGTGACACGTCGTCTTTATTTTTATTTACCCAGTGCATGACCAAAATGTGTTGTTCGCCAAAACATTTTATTTCCGATCATTTTCGTTTTAATGATTTTTTAAATCGTTGTTAATTTTTATCGTTTCGTAGTTGTAATACATTTATGAATAGAAAATAGAAATTAAAGTAATGCAAAGGGACGATTAATAATTGGCGGGACGTATGATTTATCACCAAGTACTAGGAAAATGTATGTTTCATGTCCATCATTATATGAGATAAAAAGGACAGAAGATCACATGACCTGCATCGAGATAATGGGTGATCCGATTAGGTAAGATTGTTCTCTGGCCACGGGCAAAACAACAGAGAATGACGGTCTTTGGTTGATTTCAGCTAGTGACACTGTGATTTAACCATACCATATTTTTAGAACAAATAAAATTGTGTAATCGAAACTCCTGGAAAATAACGATTTTCTTTTGTATTGAATGTATGAAAATGATTATAAATAAATTGAGGGAGTTCTACATATGTGGTAATCTTACCACATATAATCACTATCAATTAGAACATCACCATTATATTAGTTTAATGTATAATTTTAAAATACATTGTATAAATAATACAACTATATAAACCACTTTTAAAAATCCTGTTCTGAAAATGCTTTTACATTTTAATTTTTTTTTTTGGAATTAATCCTTCCCCTATTTTTGAATAGAAAAAAAATCCCAAACAAAACAGCAAGCCACAAGCATTTAACTACTGTAGTAAAAAAAAATTTTCACACTATAAAAAAAATAGGGCGTTTTTTTTTTTAAATAAACCATATATATAAATTGTATATATATAGTCCTCAGCTTTGTCGTGAATTTATTTTTTCTTGCTTGAGAAAAATTGAACAAAAATTTTTTTTTTTTTTAAAAAAAAAATTAATAATAATCAGAGAATAGGGTTCTCAACTAAGCAGAGCTTTTTCAGATCAATAACTACGACGAAAGAAATTTTTTTAAAAAAAAAAAAAACCTCAATCCAAGCCCAACTTGTTAGAGCCACTTCTAACCCAGTTTTTTTTTTTAAAAAAAATATAAAACCTTTTCAAGATGCAACAATTTTTATCCAAGACCATGCCAGTTAGCGTGTCTCGCAAAATGTTGGAAGACCTTAACAACATGAACGACAGTAACAACACCAATAGTGATAGTAGTAATAGTAATAATAATAATAACCAAGTACCAACGCTCTCTTCATCGCCTCATTCATATTCCTCCTCAAGTTCGATATCTCCGGATCCGTTTGACCAAAGTCATTCATTACATAGACAACCGACATTTTCTTACATTCCAATACATAAACGACGACGTTCCTTAGGTCCATCCCTTATACATTCGATGTCATTTAATTCAATATCAACGTCCATTCCAAGTCAACATTCGTTGATGAGCTTGGCTTCAACGACATCTTCAATACAAACGCCCGATAGCGAAATGCCGACAACTCCCACCTCATTATTTTCTTCAACGTCCGATCAATCAATGGAATATACGAGTTTTCCGAATTTAGAAAAATTTACTGACGAATGCTGGACTGCAATTCGTGTCGAAGAAAAGAAAGATGTGTCGATTGACATCGAAATGGAATCTTATGATGAAATGTTGGTTGGCGGTGTGCGTTTTCACTACACTTAAAGAGAAAAGGAGATCCTTCTTCATAACGTCGGCAACCCCCCCCCCGTTCGAAAAAGTTTTTTAATTAGATTTTTTTTTTTTTATTTTATTTTTAATTTTTAGATTAATCTTAATCTAATAGACATCGTTTATATCTTATCAAAAATTAGTAGTTTATTATTTTATCTCGTTCATATCTTTTCAACAATAATTTCGATCCTCCACCGAATTCAATTTTACATTTGAGCATATTTTTTTTTAAAAAGTACTTTACAAATATGTATGAACTTTTTTCGCATATTCATTGTATTTTTTTTTTATTCCCCTTCATTCTGTACATTTTTTTTTCATTTTTCACGCTTTTTTTTTTATATAAACTTTTTTTATTTTCTGAAATTTTCTTTACATTTTTTACTTTTTCAATTTATTGTTAAAAAAAAAAAAAAAAAATTTCGAAAACATTGTACAAAGCTTTTTTTTAATATTCATTAATTTCAGTTAGTGTTTATTTCACAAAAAATCATTTTCTTTATTTTTGTAAAAAAAAAAAAAAAAAAAAAAAAAAAAAAAAAAAAAATTTTTTATATTTTTTTACTTAATAAAAAATTATAAACCGTTATACCTACAATTTTTTCCTCCGTGTGACGATTATGACGTGAAAAATTTTTTTATATTTAAAACGCGGGATGACATCGCTACTCTTTTTGCGATGGCAAAAAACGAGTTTGGTAATTTGGCGTTATAATATGATGATTCATCGTAATAAATACTTTTTTTTTTAAAAATATTTTTTGGCGTTTTTATTTCACACTTGTAAAGTTTTAAAATTTTTTTTCTAAATATATTGGGGTGTACCCGCGTGACGCGTGAAATGTATCCTACCAAATATATCGTCCGTGGTCGTAATTTATTGTTCAAAATAATAGAAAATAATGTAGGATAAAGCATAATGATTTCAGAAGACAGGGTCGCCTGCATCTAAGGGTACAATAAAAAAGATGAGAAGCATTCGCTGCGCCATAAAGGTTCAAAAGTAATCAACATATTTTTTTTCTCTCTCACGTTTCATTTTCTTTCCTTTCCCTTTGTCTTTTTCTCGTTCCTGTTGAATCGCTAGCGAATGATATGACCATTCTCGGTAACAATTAAAAAGTTGCAGGAATTACAATGGACATACCGCAGCAATCTTAAAATCAAATTGAGCTCGTTTTTAGAAGATTTGCATATGCTTGACACATGCTTTTAATAAATTTTTTTATTTTTTTTGTTTTAAAAGAATAACGAGTTGTTAACTTGATTGGTGTTTCGGACTTTGTAAAAAGATTTGTCAATAAATGGTGATTATTATTACAAAATATTTCCACGCTCAAAATGAGATATAAAAACGTAAATGAATAAATATAATATACATATATATACATAAATTTATAAAAAAAAAAAAAGATTTTCCATGAGATAACCCGACATTTAGCGTTATGATTTCGGAGGACAATGATAAAATTAGTATTTGGCTTAGAGAAAAGGAAAACAAATTTATCTTTTTAAATGATTTACATCCACTTCTGCTGAAATGGGATGGATTTGAATTACAATGAACATGGAGTCATAGGATTTTTGATTAACCAAACCTCATTCTTTTAAGGCTTTTTTTTTGAATTTAATCTTTATTCGTTGAATAAACCTCATTGAAAGAGTTCGTAATATGATTCGTTATCTTGGTACGATATTCACAATAGTTAGAAAGGATTATAAGATAAGATAAAAAAAAGATTTCCATATGAAAATTGGTTTTACCTTCAATTGAAAATCAAAAGCAAAAAAATTTCCCATGCCACGTGTTAGATACTTATTAAATGGTTTTTGACATTAATTATTTTTATTATTATTTTAATTAGCTAAATTAACACAAATATACTTTTTCGAAATGGAAGAAATAAGAAAGAAATGTAATGTCATGCACAGTAAATTCTTACATTTGATGGATAAACGTGATTTAGGAAAAGAGGCATTCACATGACATGCGGTTACACGGGTGAGAATTACAAACAAACAAAAGCATTTTCTTTTGAAACTTTTTTTTTTTAGTTCAAAAGAAAGACAATAACTTGGGCAATTTTTTTTCTTATTAATCTTTTCCTTTTTCTATTTGGTTTTAAAATGGCTTAGATATTTGAGTAACCCCAGGTTTTTTGTGTTTTTTGTGTTTTTGTGATATTTCCATTTGACAGGTTCGACGACGAGTTTCCCATCATCCAAACTATCTCCAATTTTCTCAACAATATCATAAACCGTTTATATTATTGTCTTAATTAAATTTTTAATCTAAGATCGTATGTTATGATATGATATGATATGATAATTGGATATATATGTATTTATCATGATAGATTTTTGAATGTCAAGGTGTCATTGTGAAGCGGGTGGCGTTTTTTATTATTATTGTGTGGAAAAAATCAACTTTAAAAAAAATATGCATGAGAAAATAATATGTATATAATTATTTTTAATGTTTTTTTTTTGTTTTTGAAATAAAACCGTTCAAGTTGAAACGTAAACGTGGAAATTTG
Organism: Funneliformis caledonium; assembly: GCA_910591825.1. Classification (NCBI taxonomy): domain Eukaryota; kingdom Fungi; phylum Glomeromycota; class Glomeromycetes; order Glomerales; family Glomeraceae; genus Funneliformis; species Funneliformis caledonium. Next base: position 19,884 of record CAJVPQ010000573.1, read on the forward strand.
GCGGGATTGGGGAATCGGATGTTAGGCGGGGTAACCATTAAACATTTTTTTGCGCCTCTTTTTCGTTATGAATTCCCTCACAACGATTAACCAAAAATGACAAATGATGGGATTACATTCGGGTTTTCGAGCATAATGTCAAAATGTTTTGCTATTTTTCTTTTTTCGGAAAATTAAATTAAAAAAACGTTTTCAAATCCTTTTTATTCCATAAGAAAAAAACAAAAAAAAAAAAAAAAAGAGGAGGACCTGACCTGAGAACCTTTGAAAATAGATTATGCAACTTTAAAAATCACGATATTTTTATCATGCATCAATTGTAAATATTTACCGCCTTCTTAATAATAGGAAAGTAAATTTCATTTCTTATCCCCCCCTTTTTTTTTTCTTGTGCCCAGAAAAAAAAAAAATATAAAATTTAAGAAAAAAGAAAAAGAATACATTTTTCCAAACCAATATCAGCTAGTTCCGAGGAATTCTATCCTTTTTTTTTTTTTCATTACGATTTTAAGTCGTCCGTTGAATTTCTTGACCAGGCAAGTTTTGGCTAGTACGATCGACTCGGTTTCAGACGTTTTTGGCAATTATAATGGTGGCGGGTTGGACAAGGTACCACGGAAAATCATACAAAATATGACCTTTTATTTACCGAAACGTTGACGGTTAACTCGAATTGGTAAAAAGGATTTGCTTTGCAACGATCCTTAGTTCACTGTGATATCTGAATATTGTAAGGGTTCATAAAAGCTCGTTGATATGCTTGTTCCATTACTAGTTTAATTCAAAAAGGATTTCAAAAAAAAGGATTTTATCCTTGATATGAAATTTGAGAATTTGTTTTTTAAAAAAAAAAATGGTCTTATCAATTAGTCTATCTTAAATTTCATGAACTAACTCTAGCTTTAAATTTCCTTTCGCAATCTAGACTCCCATTAGCCAATAGGGCCATTCTACGAGCGGGTAAGATTAGAAATCGAGTTCAGAATTCTTGGAATGTCTGGTTTTATCAAATGTTGAAACGTCATCAAAACATTAAACGAATTTAAGAATTTTGGATGTTTATTTTTAATCTTGCCATTAATTATCTTTGGTTCATAAAAAGGGGTTGATTCTTTGATAATCAAATAGATCTTTCCTTTCTTGAACAATTCCAGCCGGGAGTAAAATACGCAGTAATTCTGATCTTACCTCAATTAGTATAGTTCAGGTTTGCGAAGGAAAAAAAATTTTTTTTTCCTCCTCTTTATATATTCAATTATTAATTCATTTTTATGTTGCATTCCTTAAAGATTTGCAGAACCTAATTCAATGATGGACATTTTTATATCGATAAGGGATTGTGATGGCGTAATCATGATGGAAATGATGACACCCAGGGAAAATAAAGGAAAATAGTATGAGGGTTGCTCCTGGATCAACGGTATGGATTTTTCGCTCGTAAAAAAAAAGTTAGAGAATGACGCAAATCATTTTTTAATTTAAAATTTGTTAACTTTTACCCACCCCTCCATGTTAGGTTATATACATACGTTTAGTCGGACTTTATCCTAAGTGAAATTTTGACCTGAAGTTCCCATTGGTTTATGAATTTTGCTATTATATTTATCGCAGTATGATCATCACTTTCTTATTGTCACTTTTCACATTTTTTTTTTTTTTTTAAAAAAATAGGAATTTTTTAATGTAAAAGTTTTCAAGCCAATTAAAAATGCACGTGAGAAAACAGAGAAAGAAAACCATCAATTGTAAATGGGATGGATTAATCAAACTTGATAATCATTACTAATATCACTTCAATGCAAATAACATTAGAACGTCATACGGTTTATTTGATTATCAGAAGCTAAATTCAAACCAATCCGACATCTTTTTAAGAAAATGTGATAGGTTCTTTTTATATGCACTCTTGCAAGATTAAACGAATGAAATTATAAATCTTCAATTGACAAACCTAATGAATAATTAATAAAAATTAAAAGGAAATTATTCTTAAAATAACTGTCGTCAATATATATTAGTTTAGTCGCGGTCATAATGTTTAACCATTAATTTGTTCACGTTCCAACAGCTGAACCGCTTCTAATTTTTTATTTTAAAGTGTTCAATTAAAATTTATAAAAAGTGTATTAAAATAACTGTTGCGTGCGTTATTTGATTGATTTATGTATAAAGCGTTGTCCAAGTTTTATGCGCGGTTTCATTTAACATTCTTAGATTTAAATACATAGTTTGTAAATTTTTCGATTCTAATAGTGGTTCATCTTCTGGATCCTTAATATCAGATTCATCTTGCACGTTCATTTTCTTTAACCATATTAAAATGTCTTTGAAGACATCTCTATAATTGTTTTCACAGTTATAAGTTAAAAATAAAACATAATATCATTCAATTCACTCACGATTTACATAAAATTTAAGTAGCTCAGGCCAAATTTATGTAACGCGGGCCGGCGCTATTGATTCGACCAGAGTTACCATAGCTATACGATTACCATATTTAATTATAAATAAGCAAACGTTCTTAAAACCCAAATTAGGGGTAAACCTTATTTTTAACAATAAAACACGTGATAAAATATGATCCATTAAAAAATGAATTTCAAATTTACCAAAAAGATCAAAAAATAAAAGCTTGATTGTAAAAAAAGTGTCTAAAAATGCCAAAAAAAATAAGAGTAATTATAATAAAAAAATAAAGTCTAAATAAAAAGAAAAAAATATACATATATATAATATGCTAAAAGTAATTTATTTTTAAAAAACTTAATTATAGCTTATTTAAAAAAAAAAAACTTTGTAGAATACTAAAAATAATATGTTTAAAATAATGAAAAATAATTAATATTTATTATTACATGGCTCTATAAGATCATCATATGCATATTATACCAATATTTTATACAATGTGCTCAATATAGCATGCTAATAATTTTATTATATCATCATATTAAATATAAGTTTAAGTACATACTTATAATTATGCTAAATAAAATATAAATTATACTAATTTAATATTTAATTCAGAATTTATTAATACGCCGCTTTGAATTATTTTTGCAAATTGGTCTTGAGAAATTGTAAGTTGAATTGAATTTTTTATAGTATTTTCAAAAGTTTCAACTTCCTTTTCTTTTTTCGAATTTTTATACACTAAAAAATAATTTAGTATAACATTACAATTGTTAATAATTACAAATATTATTATTTAAAGTATACCTTACAATGCTTATTTAAATGTATTATTACTAGAATTAGCTGTTATTTTCTAAAGTGCTAATATAAAAAAAAAAATGTTAGAACAACTTAAAATATAATAAAATAATAAAGTAAAAAAAATTGTATTATTACATTTTTGATTTTTACTACTTTTAATTATTTTTTTAGCTAAATTTTCCATCATATGTAATTGATCTTTTTCACCTGTTAATAAATATGGATGTAAACTTTCATCACTTCTATGATGTGATTGTTTTCAAATATTAAGAGTAGTTTCACCAAGACTTTTCAAAGCCTGTATTATAGTTTTTCTACCAGTATAAGAAACAATTTTTCTATTATTAATATTAAGACCCACATTGATACAAATAATTCTCATAAGTGATTTAAGATGATTAAAACCAATATGATACCTTTTAAACCATATACTAGATAAAAAAGCTTATATTACAGATAAAGCTCTAAACGGTTCAGATTAATCCAAAAATTTTCAGTTTAGTTCAGATTTTTTTCAGATTATAAATCTAACTGAAAAAAATCTGAACTGAACTGAAAATTTCAGATTAATCTGAAATTTCAAATCATTTAGAACAATAAAATTATCGTTCTAAATGAATGATAAAAGGATCATTCAATTGAAATGATGAAATTATCATTCCAAATGAATGATAAAAGAATCGTTCAATTGAAATGATTAACAATAAAAGAATAGTTCATTTGAAATGATTGAAGTTATCATTCTAAACAAATGATAAGAAAATCGTTCAATTAGAATGATAAATTTATCGTTCTAAATGAATGATAACAGAATCGTTCATTTAGAATGATTGAAGTTATTACTCTAAATGAACGATAAGAAAATCATTTGATTGGAATGATAAAATTATCATTCTAAACAAATGATAAAAGAATCGTTTATTTGAAACAATTGAAGTTATCGTTCTAAACGAATAATAAGAAATCATTCGATTAGAACGATCAAATTATCATTCCAAACGAACGATAAAAAAATCATTTGATTGGAATGATTAAATTATCATTCCAAACGAACGATAAAAGAATCGTTCATTTGGAATAATTGAAGTTATCATTCCAAATGAATGATAAGAAAATCATTTGATTGAAACAATGAAATTATCATTTTAAACGAACAATAAAAGAATCATTCATTTGGAACGATTGAAGTTATCGTTCTAAATAAACGATAAGAAATTTGTTCGATTAGAACGATCAAATTATCATTCTAAACAAACGATAAAAGAATTATTCATTTAAAATGACTGAAGTTATCATTCTAAATGAACGATAAGAAAATCGTTTAATTAGAATGATCAAATTATCATTCTAAAAGAACAATAAAAGAATCGTTCAATTGGAATGATTAAATTATCATTCCAAAAGAATGATAAAAGAATCATTCATTTAAAATAATTGAAATTATCATTCTAAATGAACGATAAGAAAATCATTCAATTGAAATGATTAAATTATTATTCTAAAAGAATGATAAAAGAATCGTTTGATTAGAACGATGAAATTATCGTTCCAAATGATCTGAAATTTCAAATTAATCTGAAATTTTCAGTTCAGTTCAGATTTTTACCAGTTTACAGTTCAGTTTCAAATTTGCTTATAATTTGGACCAAACTGAACTGTTCAGAGCATTAATTATTATTACAAGAAAGGAAAGATCATCATCTTAAATTAATAATGCAATTTAATTGCTTTTAAAATAATAAATTATAACTGAAAACACAATAGAATTATTTGCAAGCAAAAAAAATTTTTATTAATTTTATTAGTTCATTAACTTTCTATTAATTTTATAAGTAATTATTAATAATATTACAGTTAAAAATCATTTCAAAATAGATATAAATCTATAAAAGCTTTAAGAATTTTCTTCTGATTTGTAATATAAATTTAAAATTTTAAATAGAATATAAGTATATAAAGTATAATCAGTATATAAAACTCAATTAACTAAGAAGATTGAATATAAACTGTTATAAATAAATTGTTTTTAAATATATAAAACTAAAATAAACTAAGAAAAAAAGGTATATTACATTATGTATCTTTCTTAATTTATGTAGATCTACTCATAAGCTAAGTAATGCCTATTTTTTTTCTAAACAATGCTTATTCCTTAAAATAGTTTTGATTTATTTATTACATATTTGGTAGTAATACTTTAATGAAAATTTAACAAATAAGAATATTCAACTACAAATATTATATGTTAATATATCATTTATCCTTTTTTAAATATACTGTAATTGTTAGTTCTTTTTATAATAATAACTAAGTTTTGTAAAATAATATGAATTTCTTTTACAATATTTATAATAAAATCATAATGAAAATAATGAAAATAAAACTTTTAGCTCTAGTTTATTAGATAATAATAAATCTATAGATATTTTTATGATAGTTTATTTTTAATTATACATTTAAAGACTAATAAGAAAATTCTATAATAAAATTTATTTATTACAATTTGATACTTACATATTATCTAATCTATCCTAAAGAAAATTTATTAATGAAATTATAACTATAAAATATATTACTCAAAATAACAGTATCAAAATACTAAACATGTAAGATTAGAATAGTATAATACATAATCCCTTATATTTTAATAGAGCAGTTACCTAAACAACACTTATAAAGTTTATGATGAATTAATAGTTAAAAAAAGAAAAGTATTTAAACTAATTTATTGATATATTAATATTACTTAAGTAATAGATAAATACCTATTTGAAGAAATAAGAT
>CAJVPQ010000574.1:0-25867 GCA_910591825.1 Funneliformis caledonium
AAATTTTGTTATTTTGTTTTGTTTGTTAATTTGTCATGTATTACAAAAAAAAATAAACAAATGTTTCGCCAAGTTACAAAAGTTTCGGGAGTTTAGGCAAGTTTCGCTTAGTTTCGGAAATTTTACCAGTTATGGATTTTGCACTGATGGCGAAACAAGTTTCACCAGGTTTCGGAAGTTTCGCCAAAAGTTTAGTTTCGGTTTCGTCCGAAACACTAATTACTACAAAAAATTGTCTCTTAGATACTAAATAAAATTTAAATATTAGTATTACAATAATGACAAAATACTTATATACTAATCAATCAGAATAATGAAAATTAATTTATCTAGTATAAAACATGAAACTTATAACTCAATCCTATCCTGACAACAAAACTAAAATTAAAAATTCTAACTAATACAAATTCTGACTAATATAAAATTCTAATATTTAATATCTTTCAAGAAAATGAATTTTTTTTACGATGTAATACTCAGTCATTTTATTAATTAATAAATTAAAAATACAAATTTAAGAAATAATTACTATTTTAAGTAATAGCTATTCCTTGTAATTATATTACAAATCTGTTTGAATCAACTTATTATTATCTTTTCCCTCCAATAAATTCACTAATTATATAATTAATGACTGTTATTATCAAAAAGGAAAGTCAGTGTTCATTTAAAAATCTGAAAATTTGTTACCATATTTATTCTCAAGTGTATTCAAAGTTTTCAAGTATGAGACTCTTTAGAAATAGGTTGATGATTCAAAAACTGACTAGTATTATATAAGTATTTATCTTTTTTTGTTATGCCTTCTGATTGTTTTTTTTCAATCATTAAGTTACATCTGGATTTTTAAACATTTCATATATTTTCTCAAAAAAAAATAGACATATTTTGACTGTTATTGTGATGATTAAATGTTTGCTTCTAATTAATTGATATATCATGAAAACTATTGAAAAGGAATTGCGAAACCTGATAATATTATAGTATTTATCATTATTATAAGAAGGAATAGCAAAGACTTCATCAAATAAATCAAAGAATTTAAAAAAGAGAGAAAGTTCATCAGCAAGATCTTTGGTATTGGAAATAATTTTATTCATTTTTGAAGAAAATGCATTGCAAGTCTAAAGTGTAAGGGTGTTTCATTTTCAACATGACATTCAATATAATACCATCTAGCATAAAGGTCAAGGTGGAATTGTTTCATACGTGTAAAAGTAGGAAGTTCATTGACAAAGTTTTTTATAATGAAGGTTTTAAGGCAAAAGAAGTTGATAATGCTGATGTATCCAATTAGAATAAGGACCAAATGAAGATCATAGATTATACAATTCAAATTCGCAAACTATTTAAATATTCAATTCATTTTGTATCACTTTCGCAAAATAATAAAATGTAAATAAAAATATTATAAAATAAAACAAACGTATTAATCCTAGCCCAAACCTTAAACTTAATCCTAAACCTAAACCTTACCCTAGCCTAACACCCTTTCCTAAACGAATTTTTTAACATTAAACTATGTGTCAGCGATTTTTAGGTTGCCGGGATTGTAGCTTGAGTATTGGTGTTTCATACGGATTCCGTCACTGTAAATGTAAATTATGTGGTGAAGCAGAAACCGGTAAAAAAAGCCCCACGAAAATGGACCACTTAACTCAAATCGTAATTCAAATCTGACGAAAAATTGAAATTTAGATAATTTGAAGCTCATCTAAATCTACACGAATTTAGGATATGACTTTCTGGTATTTTGGATGGTAATAATGAATGGATTTCACCTCATTAGCATCATTTCTGTTTAGATATCGTGAAGTTCGATTATTAATTTAACGCACATCGAATTCCTCAAATAATATAAGATGAAGTACGGTAGCTTAATAAATATTTATCAGTTCTTTATAGTTTCGAATCAATTTTTTTTTATTCTTGAAATTTAATAATCTTTTATTTCTCCACTTCCTCTAAGTATTCTCTCTATCTTGCTAATTTTAATAATACTCTCCATATTTAATTTTCTTCAAATCATTCTAAAGTAATTTATTTATTGTAATCCATTGTGCAATAAAAATGTATAAAGAATTAGTAAACGAAGACGTGTATAAAGAGCATAGTATTACATTGAATATAATCGATTTCGACCAATATCGTTAGGATGCCATATTGTTAGGAAATCTCGAGTTTTTTAGCACAGTTCGCCCTCCTTGCAAACATACCTCCCTTTTTCTAATTTTAACTTTTTTTTATGCGTAGTTTTAATTAATTAACATGTAGAACGCCGACGTTAGGCAACATTTGTTTAACTTATTTTTATTAAATAATTTAGCTTCATAATACTTCAAATTTTTTAATAAAAAAAAAAAACTTGTTTGTTTACAAATTTAAATTTCAACGACAAGAAATGAATACAACAATCACTTATCAAAGGGTAGTTAAACACCATACTAAAATAGAAAAAATTCTTTAAAGAAAAATAAATCCGTTATTCTAAAAAAAAAATTGTTTCAAAAACGATTTAAAAAAAGAATTCTGAGTAATAATAAAAAAAATTAATGTATGTCGATCATCTGATTTTAAAAAACATGGCTCAAAAAAAATATATAATCACGTTCATAAAAACTTATTAGGACGCACGAAGTAACAAAGATGAAATCATTGTATAATAAAAAGATTGGGCGTTATTTACGTATTTATTCCATTTAAATTCGCGGAATTGGCTAAACTAAATCATAATAATATTTACTGGATAGTGACGATCATATGGTCCGGACTTTTTTTGGACGGACCGGGCTCCGCAATGATGGTCCAAATAACCTGCTTGTCAAGTTTAGTTTTGTAAATATTTCGCCATTTTATTTTTAAAAAAGCCACAATGATGATATATTATAAATAACAAAGTCTAAACTCGAAAATTAATAAATACATGATCATATAATTCACCCAACGTAATTTCTAATATTCATTATGAATAAATATAATTTCTTGATAGTATTATCGTTATTGATATTGTATTTCATCTTGATCAAAGGACAATATGATAAACCAGTAAATAAAACATATACTATTTTAAATCATCTAGAAAAAGAAGAAGGTCTTAAAGCTTATAGATTGTTATTAAATAAAAATGGTGGATCATTAATCATAATGGTTAAATGGGTGAATTCAAGTTGTATTGAACCTAGGATAATCTTTCGAGTGTTAAAAAAAGAGGGTGGTGAAATTAAATCGGTAGAAATTCCAAATTATTATATACCAGATTTTAATTTTTGTTTGGCAAAGAATTTTGAGGGAGTGGATGAAATGATTGTAAAATGGTATGCTTTGCAGCCAAATCAACTTTTAATCACTTATTTAAATTCTAGCGAGATCAACGAGGCCACTTATTATGGTCTTTTGTTTTCTCTGACAGGAGATTATATAAAGTATGTACTTGACGTATATTAATCTTTCCTGGTGAATAATAAAAACACTAAACATAAGCGTGTGTATTTATATTTGTATATAGTACGATCATTTTATCAAAGGCGTATAGACAACATGAGAAATTATTGCCCAATGCAAAGGTGGTTGTAAATTTTCAACCGAGTGGAGGATTTTTGTTCGTCGATTACTTATCGAACACATATAATTTACACTGGATTCATTTTAGTGATCCGTAAGTTATTAAAAATTGGAATTACGGGAGTTATTCAATAATTCTTCTTTTGGCGTTCTGTTAACCTTTTTTTTTTTTTTTTTTTTTGTAGGGACGAAAATGGAACATGTAATGTCATGCAATCTGGAATGATAGAACAAACTGCAAGCATCAAGGATAAAATACCAATGCATTACGATGCATTTTCATTAATGTTGGAAGGAGGGTTTGGTATAATATTCTCAAATAGGTCAAAGCCATTAATAATGAACAAAGCTGATAATAGATTTGTTTCAAATGTTGAAAACCTACAATGGAAATACAAAATGATTTCAAATTTGAATGAATATATTACCGATCCCCCTTTACACGTTTATGTTACAATGATTAATAATGCAGGAAATAATGAAATTATTGGGCCATTTCTTATTTATCAAACTCCTTTACCAGATCTTAGAGTTGATTATATGGTTTGTGATGTTGCTTACGTTAGTGTAGGATACATTTGTATACTTGAATTAACTAGTAGCACTAATCAATCATATTGGTTTAAATTATCTTTCTTGTCTTATGGGTGAGTATCAATGTATTTGAATGAGGCTTCCCAATTTTTTTTTTTTTTTTTTTTTTTTTTTTTTTTTTTAAAAAAAAATCATTCTTTTTATAAATCATAGGTCGGTAAGTCATATTGATAAGATAGTAGCAGATTTAGAAATGCAAGGAGTACATAAAGTAGAATTCAAAGCGTTATGGTCAGGAGGATATATAGCAACGCTTAAGAAGTACAATACGTTTGATAATAATACTGAAAATCTAATAGGATATATATTAGATAATAATGGAATATATTCTTCGAAATGGGATTTTCCTGATGATTTAATTGTACCAAAATCGGCGCAAATGCAAATTTATAAAAATAATAGTTGTTCATTACTTTTACAAAATCAAAATAATTCATGGAGTATTCTGTAAGTATTAATTGGGAAGTGTAAGGCAGTGTTGGGAAATTGGACAATTTTGGACAGTCTTTGACAGTTTTTGACAGATTATGGACACATTTTCATATGTCTAAAACCTTGTCCAAAATATTTAAAATCAAAAAATGTGTCCAAACAAAACCCAGCACTGGTGTAAGGTATAAATTGATTAGTTGATTTGAACATTTTGTTAATATATATATATATATATTTGCGTTTTTAGGTCGATTAAGCTGCCTAAACTCGTGAAAGGTAAGTTTGTAGTTGAAAATATAACGCGTTTTATAAGCTTTCATTTAAGTTACATATATAATTTTAGATTACGGATACGATAATCCAAACATAATAGCAACTGATCCACCAAATAATGCAGTAATTCCATTACGAACACAAATTCTTAGAATATTTTTTAAGATTAGAGTCGAACTTTCGAGCAAATATATTTCAATATATAGATCAACAAATACCGAAGATATCTTTCGACAAAAAATGATTGCAAATGATAAATATGTTACATTAAGTGATGATGGCAGGACGTTAAATATACAGGTCTTGGAAAGTACTTTCAATACTCCTAATGCTGGATATTTTGTTAGACTCGAATATAATTCGATCAAAGATGCTGATAATAAAGAACCTTTATTTGGAATTAAAGCAAATATCTGGCGGTTAAATACAAGTATTTTTTTTTTTTTTTTTTTTTTTTTTTTTTTTTTTTTAAATAAATAAATATATGATTTGAAAATCTTTTAAAATTTATTATTTTATTTATTATTTCATTTCAGTCGATGAAAAACCAAACACGGACGTTTTAACTCGTAATGGTTTTTTCTATTAACGTTGCATTTTCTTCTAGATTCAATATTAACCTACTTTCATTATTTATAGCTTCAATAAAGGGAATGTTAAGATTAACTTCAAATGGAACAAAATATTTTGAATCTTTACCGTCAAATGGACGAGATGAATTTTTTCAAAATTTACTAAAATGTGCTTCAGATTCAGTGCCAGTTGATATTCATAGATTATCATTAACAAAGTGCTGTCAGTATGATGAAGCACCATCTAAAAAAGAGAAACAATTAATCATTGGCATAAGAATAGCTCAAACTAAAGATTTGAATTTACCAAGTACTTATCAAATTAAGAAAGATCTTGATATTATGATTAAAAGTCCTATTTCTTACATGAGACAATGCAATGGATCGGAACATATTGATGGAACTTTTGGTTTTGAACAAGGAGGTATATATATATATATATATATTTTTAAAAAAAAAAAAAAATTATTTACACTTTATCATCAAATGATAGGTGATTTCTTTGAGGAGAAGAAATATGAACTTGTTGGAGTTGGATCAACTTTTGGTCTAATATCTGTGGGTCTGTTGATGATAAAACTCAAAAGTCCTGAGGTAATAAACAAATATATGATTAAACAAGGAATTAAAATTTAAAAAAAAAATTTTTTCTTATTTAACATTCTAGGCCAATTTGTTTGCCTTAATAAGGACAGCTTTTTCTTTAGTTGATTTTGTTGTCGATTTTCTGTTTTTAATTAACAATGCTCCTAACGTACCTTCGCTTTATGTTCCGACGTAAGTTGATCTAATTTTAACATTTTTTTTTGCTTTAAATCTTATTAATAAAAATAATTACTTTTAGATTGATATTCTTTATATTACCGTTAATTATAAATATGTTAACGAGTATTAAATTGTTAATTAAAGAAATAACAACAAATCCTTCGTTTTATGAATGGGTTAAAGAATGTACTGGTATATTAGGGATATTCACTCTAATATCGTGTATGGAAATTGAAATATTAAATCTTCTTGTATCAAATATTGGTGGACTAAAGTATTTTAATGCTCCTTTAACTGATTATTCATTAAAAGTGATTTTTAGAATAAGTTCACTTTGTTTCTTTATTGAGGATATTCCTCAACTCGTAATCATGGTACGTTTTCATTTAATTTATGTTTTAAGTTATAAGAAATCAAATTTTTTTTTTTTTAATCTTCGACATATTTTTTGATTAGATGATTTATACGCAGAAAATTGTTAAATATGATATTATTCAAGTAGTTGCGGTTTTGTCAAGTGTTTTGGTTGTATTATTAGGTCTTATTACAAGAATTTATAAAGCTCTTTTGCATTTTAAGTTAGTAAAACAATTCTCTACATTCACAGAGAAGTTTGATGAAATGCAAACTTCGGAAAGCGATAAGCGATATGAACACATTTAGTAAAGACAACAATTTATATAGTTGACGTATCTTTTTTGTTTAAATAATTCTTTGAGAAATTGGGAAATTCATTCTTACAGAAGGTTTTTTTTGTTTCGAAAGTATTATTAAAAAAAATATTATTTATTCGGGGTGGGGTGTCATTGGGAGAACGACATTCAATTGTATATATTTTTTTATTGATCTACCAATGATAAATGAAAATTCACGTGATATATGAGCTAGAAGAGTTAGTTAAGTAATTATATTTAAAGCTATTGTTAATTGGTAAATATTTCAAAAAATAAAGTTGTTATTTTTATCACTTTATAAAGGTTTATTTTTTTTATTATCTATATTAATAAATAAATATACTGTATATAAGATAAAATAATTAGTCAATCTTCTCTATAGTCACTATGATTTAAGAGAGGGTTTTTTTTAATAAGTTTATTAGTAACGTAGGCCAATGTAAGTGTATTTATAAAGGAGGACGTAATTATATTTGGGATGACTATAGGGAGGGGTTGACTGTATATTAATCATCAACTTATATGAATTATTTTATCTTTATTATTAATTCTTTTTAGCATAAAAGTTATTAATATTATACATACTTTTATTAAAGTATTATAGTCAACCCTCTATAAAAGAAATTTTTAAAAAACTAAAAGTATTAAATCTAATTTAATTGATCTTTTTATAGTTATCAGAGTATATTAATAATGTCTTTTTTTGATGATCTAAATCTGATCATTTTTTTTTTAATTCTATTTCTTTAATTTTTAATATTAATATTATAAACATTTTGAATAGAAAAAAGCTAAAAAAAAAGAAAATAAGACAATGCAAATGTTATATAAATAGTAATATTTCACAGTATAAATAGTATAAATAAAGTATTTATAATTAATATTTTTATATTACTACCGTATGCCACTGTATGCAGTACCTAGGGTTTTAATCAAAAATGTGATTTTTTAAATTAAATAGTACTCACAGATCCCACAGACACTAAATGAAAAACTGGATACTATTTTAGGGGAATATAATATACAGGAAATACTGTATATAGAGGTTATAATTACACAACTTTAATAAATAAATATCAAAAAAAAATTAATTTTATTTTTCTTCTTCAATTTAGCTTCACAAATATTGAGGAAATCTTAATACTTTTTCTCATTTTATATAAAAATTATGAAAAATGTTCAAGTAATAGGAAAAGTTAATATTGAAAATATGATGCTATGCCTAGGTATTAATCAATTTTCACAAAGTTTAGCTTTGAAAAGTATCCGGATACTATTTTTGACTAGGTTAACATAGATAGTGAATAGTATTTAGGTATTAATCACAAGGGGTATTATTTTTGGGGATACTGTATGTAGTAACATATGGTATATATAGTTTATTTAATTTAATTATAAATAATATAATTTAGAATAATTTGTGTAATATTATTATTATATTTCTTTTAATGTTAAATTTTATTAAATGTAAAAATTTAATCTAAATTGGTAATTTTAAAAAAATTGATATTATTAATTTAATAAATTTTTTATATAATAATCTATATATTTGAGAACTATAATAAATATAAAATTATAACTCTAATATTCATATTTAGTGAATATAAACTTTTAAAGTTTAAAAACTAATTGTTGTATTTCTTTTATCAGCTACTGTATTTGTTAATCAAATATTATATAATATAATTATTACATCAAATTACTATATTAGAATAAATTTTATTAATAGTTAATTATTCTAATTATGTTTATAAATTTAATAATATAATTATTATTAATAATTATCATATAATATAAAGTACCAATATATTTTATTTTATAAAAATAGATCAATGAAAATATGAAAAAAATAATATATATTAATGAAAAATATATGTTATAATAGTATATCATAAAAATAAATTTAGTAAAAATTAAAAAAAATTATTATAATAAAAAAGTTAGAATTAACAATACTAAGATTTTTACAATTGTTAAATACTTTATTTCTCTATAAGATAAGTATAAGAATTATATGAGAAAGTAATTTTTAAAAAATAAATAGATTAATTACAAATTTTTAATAAGTTTAAATGTAAATATTTTAAATCTTTAATGGTTAAAATAAAAAAACCATCATTAAATCTCTTTCAAATATATTTAAATATTATAAAAAATAAACAAATCTATTTTTAAATAAGGATAAATCTAATTGTAATATTATGTTATACATTATTTATAACACCTATAATTTTATCCAATCAAAATTTAAGATCAAATATAATGTTAATAATTTAGTAAATCAAAATAAAAGATAATTTGCATAATAAAAATAAAAATTTTTTTAAAAAATTTTAAGAAACTATTTATAATTAAAAATTTTATCTATGAAACTATTTTTAATTTTTTAAATAAAAATTTTTTAAATTAAATTTTACATTTAAAAATTTTGTTTATAAAATATTTAAAATAATTTATTATTAAGAAAAATAAAAAAGGATATTACAAATAAAATATATAACAGAATATTACAAATACATTTTTACTTTAAATAAATTATTTATAATAAATTAGCTAAATTAAGTTTTTTACTTTCATATTTCTTATTTAGTTCATTAATTTTTGAAATTAATAAAATAATGTATTTACTTTAGACTTATATTTATAAAAAATTTGTTTATAAAAAATTTTAAAAAAATTTTTAATATTAATCTTATCCCTTTAAGTATTTTATAAGCAAATTTACCTGTAATTTTATTTAATAATTAAAATTATTTATAATATTTTTAAATATTTTTAAAATAATTTATTTAAAAATTAATATTTTTATAATAAATTTTATAATATTTTCTAAGTAAAAATTCAAAAAAAAATGTAATTAATTAGTAATATTTTAAAGATAAATATATGATAAATTATTATAAAAAAAATTAAAATTTTAAACTTATATATCTTGCTATCTGTTGATCTCAAAAATATGAAAATATAATCATTTAATAGGTCTTAATGAAATAAATCTAATAAACTAAATTTTATTTTTTTGTAATTATTTTTTTTTTTTTAAAGACGCGGTGATGCAACATTTTATTATATATGAAAAACAATTTCAGTATAAAATACATGAAAATCTCAAGACAGGTACAAAAGTAGAAAAATAAAAATTGCTGCCTAATTTTCATAACTAAAAAACTAGCTCCCACTAGACCAACCAGTTGTCCTATCTGATTCTAATTATAAAGATTTACTGAATAATTATCAATACCAAACTAATAAAAAAAGATTGTTAGAATAACTGGTTATCACCTGTCCAAGAAGAGGGACCAATGTCAACCATGTTTATAAGAGTTATTAATTAAAGTAATATGATCTAGGGTATCTGTATTGTTGGTAAATAAAGTGTTAGAGAAACTATTAATAGAAAATATAATATTGGATGTAGCAAAATTGCTTTTCTTCTGTCATTTTATTATATGTAAAGATCTTTCTTTGTCTAAAGTTAAAGCATATCTAGTTTTTCATATATTATTATAGGCTTGGGTAAAAACAAAATTGAAAAAAAGAGGAAAGGATAGATGAAGTAGTAGAGAAAGATTTGGTGAATGTTGTTAAAGTTGATGATAAAATAGTAGGGACAATGCCTTTTATAAGGTTAATAAAGGAGAAGTCATATAGATTTGCTCATAGTAATCAGATTGAATGTGAGGGGTTTAAAAGATTATTGATATTGTCTGCAAACATAGATTTGAAAGTATAAATGAATAATTGTAATTTTAGATGAGCTATAGATTCAGAGATCAGGGATTGCATATTTTGTCTGATAGTAGGACAAAGTCAGATATGGTTGAAGTCTTCGTTGTGGCTATTATAATAACAGCATTTCCAAAAAGGTAAATATAACTGAGATTGAGTGGCTTTCATAAATTGAACTATCAGGAGCTATTCTAAAAGAAATTTAAGTTTTCTATTATGGCTTCTTGTTTCAGTAAATTTGTGATAGATACTGATCCAAATTGAATGAAGTGAAAGGTTAAAATCCAGTTCACTTGTAAGTGTTGATACTTAGTGTTTCGTTTGAGGTGATAATAATCAGAAAATGTTTGATATTGGTATAATCTTTTAAAAATGCACATAAAAGGCAATGTATAGGCATATTGTTAAATGTAGGTATGTAGTTAATAAAAGGAATATAGTTTAAAGATAAAGTTAAGGGAGGAGAGAGGAGAAAAGATTTTGCTAAATGGTCAGCTTTGTTATTAAATGGATTATTAGAATGTGCAGCAACTTTGAAAAGAGAAATGGTGATTTGTCATTTCTCAATGACTTTAAAAATTATTGATCAAAAAATGTAAAAGGGAACTTTGAACATGAGTAAAGAATATTGCATTTGATTTAATTATATAATTGTAAGTATGAATAAGAGCTAAACTATCAGTATAAACAGAAATTGAGAAAGACGAAGGGTCAATTAAAAGAACTAAAAGGAAAGCGAATATTTCAGCATTAGTAGAGTTAGTCCAGATAGCAAGGACAGCAGCTGAGAATGCTATATCTAAGGAGTCATATACTAAACAAAATGCAGAACTTAAAAATGATATAAGGGTGAAGAAATAAATTTGTGAGAACCATCTGTGTAAAATGTAAGAGATTGTTCATTTTAAAGAGCATGATAAAAATCCAATAAGGGTAAGCTAACACTATTATTTGGTAATATATTAAAATGGTAATGAATAGAGAAGAACTGAGAATGAGATTGTTTGATGTAAGTATAGGTAGACATATTGTCATATAATGTTATTTTTCCTGATCAATAACAGACCAAATGTTACATTTAAGAAGATACAATTTGTTATTATTTACAGAGGAGAAGTAAGTGACATCTATAACTTGTAAAAGATCAGCATTGATTATGTTACCATAAGGCCAAGTAGTAACAGATGCGTTAAAATTAAATATTGGTGCCAATGAATTAAAAGAGAATTCTGAACATAGGGTAAATAGATTTTGTTTTTTTGAGACTGATCTAAGATCATGATTGAGGGCAGAATTATTAACGTAATGTTGTATGGCAACTTTATTAGGGATAAAATGTGATCTTATAGCTTTTCCAATAATTTCTTGATTGGGGTATGGTAAGTTGTAGTAATTCTGTTCTGGTGGAGTCCAAAGGGCTATCCAAGGAGATTTTCTCTCACTATCAAAAGTAGCAGTAGTGATATAACCTTGTGGGGTAAAATTGTCAAAACATTATTCTAGTTTGAGATAGTTTGAATAAACAGGGTTTAAAAGAATAAGTTTTTGTAAGGTAAGAAACTATTCTAGAATAGCTTTTCTATTTGGAGTATTAGCTTTGAGAGAGAGATCATAATATTCCAGTAAAAAATCTCCTTGGGTAACAAATTGGTTAAGGAATAAGACTCTGTATCTTTTAAGTAAGGAGATTCATTTCTTCTTCTATGGAATGATAGAGTTAAGTATTCTCGTATCTCCTTAGATATGAAAATCAGAAGCAGTAAAAACAGTTCTTTGCATTGAGAAAGGAGCTTGAAGATAAAGGGTAAGCATATTATAAAGGTAATTGTCATGTCTCAAATTTTTTAATTATGATGGCCAACATGTAATAGGATCATCAGGTAATTAGAAAAAGTTTTAGACTTGTTTAAAATGGATTTTAGTGATTAAAGGAAGCAGTGATTTTGAGACATCTCTATTAATGATTAAGGTGAAATGTTGTAGTTTGAAGTGTAGCATATTAGATGCTAAATCATTGAATCTGAATGCTAATTTATTAGATAGTGTACTATTAGAAGTGCATTTGTTGAACTTGAATTTGTATTTGATAAAATACGAATGCGAGAGAACAAGGCAAGGCATTTTTTTTGTGAAAAAATAATAAGTTGAGATTAGTATTCAAGCTGAGAAATAGGAACTTAGTTGTAAAGATATTTAAGTTGTTTATCTGTGATAGGCTTGGTGTTAAGTTTCAAGATAAAATCAGTGATCTCATTTTCTAATTGTTGTTTGACGAACTTTTTGTTATAAAGAGCTGAAATCTAGACACCTAGATATCTTGTTGATTCATTAAGTTTTTTTGTTAGTATGGTTACTGAATTATTCAAATAGGTGTTGTGGAATGATATATCATTTGTTGTTGCTTCAGAAGTTACTATAAAGGATTTTTCCAAATTAACTTGCATTAAATTAATGTCAAAAAAGGACTGCGCAATGTTAAAAATGTTTTTTAATTTAGTGTAAATATCAGTGATCCAAATTGTATCATCCATATATGCTGAATTGGAAATTAAAGTTGTGATAGATTTTGTTTTCATATTATTAATATTAGGAGATTATGATACATCTAAAGTATAACTTAGGTTGAAATTTTGTATACAGGAGAGAAGAGAATTATAATAGATAATCCATAGAAGTGGAGAAATGACCTCTCTTTGATCAATGCCAATAAAGACATCATAAAAGTCAGTATTATCATGTGGTAAAGACACCATTTTTTCTGTTGAGGAATAAATTGGTAATGAATGTTATAAAAGACTGAAATTTTTAATCTGTGTAGAGCTTTAATTAACATATAAATATTAACTCGATCATAAGCTTTAAATATATCTTGAAATAGTATGTAAATGTCCAATTTGAGATACTCAGGCATTTTCTTTTTAGACAGTGGAATTCTAAAATATTATTAACTATATACAAGGGTTCTAGTATTGATTAATATGATAAAATAGCGAAGTTAAGTCCTTTAAGAACTTTGTTTTTGATGAATATATTTTGTAGTCATTGATTCAATAATTTGACAAAAGCTTTTTTGGCTGTTTCAAGCAGAGTAATTAGTCTAATATTGTCAAGTTAGCAGTTTCACGGTTTAGACTTTGGAATTGAATATATGTAAGCTAAATTCTATTATGTTAGAGTAAATTTATTAATTAGGCATGCACAAATAATATTGTAAAGAAAATTTTTGCATTTTGGGTCTAGCTTCTTTAGCAGCTTGTTAGTAATCTTAGATGGGTCTGGAGCTTTCTGATCAGATAAGTGTTTAATTATATTGTGGTATGATGTTTGATAGCATCAAAATTTAAAGCCAAATGTTGATCAGGTGTATTATGATTTACTAAAATATAGTCTAGTACGATAGTCTTTCTGTTTCTTTTCAAAAAAGAATCTATTATCTTGTAGGAGTAACTTTGAAATTATCGACACATTTTTGAATGAAATGATGTATGACTAATAATAAGTTGTTTTACATATAATAGTTTCAGAATGTCATGCTTTAGTTCATGTAAATATAGGAGTAGACAGTTGTTATCATAATGGTCATCTAATGAACTAGAAAAATAAGATGTTTAGTTGCAGTTTTGAGAATGAAATTGTGGTCTGTGGATGAAATAGAGAAGAAATTTTGTGAAGTAATATTGAGAAAAGAGGAAAATAGGAAAAAATTTTGCATCAATAATATAGTTTTTGAATTTTGTTGATTTGTTTGTGAATTGAGAAATTTAAACATGAGTAAAGGGAATTGTAATGAGCTGATATGATTTGTTTAGAGATGTATTTAGATGCTAACTTCATAATAGTTTGGACAAAAATCTCCTAAGCTTTATTGATTAGATTGTTAGAAGTACAAATGTTTTGGATGGAAATATTGTTAAATTTAGTATTTTATTTGAGTAATAGGTCAGCTTTATCTGAAAAAAGATTCTAATGAAGATATGTAATCTTATCATAAAGAAAGGACTGTTTTGTGATTTTATGTTACTTTTGATAGGCTAAGGATGTTTGGGAAAAAAATTTTTTTTATAAAGAGTAATCAGTAAAGGATAGTGATCAGTTGAATAAAGATAATAGGAGTCATTTAAAATGTGGAATGAAGTGAAGTCATGTGATAGGTTAGTAGAGATGAAGATGTAGTCTATATGGAAAGTTGAATTATAGGAAGAAGAGAAACAAAACGCTAGGGATATGTGAATTGGAAGGGGTGAGAGTATGAATAAAATCAAGGTTAATGATATTATGAAAGAAATTTTGCAGCTATTTTTAAAGTTTGAATCTATATTTTCTACTTATATCTATATTAAAATCTCTCATTAGAATGATATGAAAATTATGACGTAAACTATCTATCATTAGTTTTTTTGGACTTGAAGATGATATCAGTAATTTTTTTTTCATAATAAGAAGCAGGTAAATAAATTTGAATAACCTGAAGTTTAAATTTGTTTTTAAATTGAAAGTCAAGATAAATAATATGATCAAAAAATGAAGCTTGATTAAAAATATATGTATTCAGATTGTTATGAACTATCAATCTGATACCTTAACAGTTTTGATGACGATTAGAAGAATAAAAAAAATATTTAAAAGATTTGTTATAATTGTTCTTGTTAAAATGATGAGCTTATAATAGGTTAAGATAGGTTTCACTTAACTTCATATGTCTATGTTAAAGTTATTAAAAAAGGAGTAAATATTTTGAAGTTTAGATTCTGATGAACAGTTTCTAACATTATCTGTTGCAAAGGAAATGAGGTTTGGGTTATTGATAATATTTTTGAAAGAATCATTTGAAAGAAAATTATTATTATAAGGATTCATATGATGTGATCTTATATTATAATTAGTTAGTTGTATACTCATTTAGAAGAAGAAGAAAGCATTTGAAGGATCTGTTGGATGCTATTCGTAATATTTTTGATTTCAGATTGGAATTCTATAAATTGATTCTCTAATCTTGTAACTTTATCTAGAGGAGATGTATTGGTCAAAAGATTTGAAGGAGGTTGATCGCATGATAAATCAAGTGGTAGTTCTGAAGAGACATCAAAGTCTATTTCACTGTCATATATGCCTTTAGTATGAACAATATTATTACATTTCTCCAATTTAGTTATGCGATAATCTATGTCCTCTTAGTTTTCTTGAAAAATAATGATTTCATTTTATGCTGTAATAATTTCGTCATTAAGAATGATTAGCTTATTATCTATATTATTCAAATGTTTCAAAATATCATTTAAAGCTATAGAAACATCTAAGATTTATTGTTAGTGCTTAGGATTTTTAGTAGTTTTCAGAACATCAGCATATGAACTTCGTTGATTTTGGTTTGATTGTGTATTTACAGTATAGTTATTTATATGCATATTGGTTTTCCAAGAAGGTTTGTAAGTGGCAGATTTGAAATAATCGTATAATTGCCTATATAGATTTAAAGGTCGTTAAGAGGCATAGTCTTTAGCTTCATGGGGTTATCACATCTTCTATAGTGAGGAGCAGCAGGATTGACCCAAAATAAGATATTTGATTTAAATTTATGTTGAGATTTGATCGCAGAGTTATAATCATCTTAGTTGTCAAAGTTAATGAATACATAAGGATGATTACAATATTAGAGATCATGTAATATAAAACATGTTTTTGCTTTAATAAACTTAAGAAAGGTTAATAAATCTTATTGTATCTTGTTGAATGGTAATCCAGTTAGTTTCATTTCAAATTGTTGTCATAGGATTAATTACATAGCATTAAGATCAGTAAATTCAATACGTACTGTGAAATCTAATAATGGTAAAGACTATATGTCATTATAAAAGGATTTTATAGCATCAGGTGATTTGTAGACTATAAATGCAATTTGCCAAGGGCCCCTGGTAATTATTGAAAATCTGGTAATAGTACCCCTTTGTTGAAAAAAATTTCATACTACATCTGATTTGATAAATGAGGAAATATCATTGACTTTGATGTATCTGCTTTTTTTAGCATCTATCCGTTATTTTTTGACAGATGGATCAGCGACAACAAATACAGGATTGTGTTGTGTCTTCTGAACTTTTGTAACAGCATATGTAAGTTGATCAAGAGTTTGAAACTAAACAAAGAACTTTCTTAATTTAGAGTTATACAAAATTTCTTGATAGCTAAGAAAGTTAACGAAAAGCCTGTTGATGAAATTTCTTTTATTAACAATAGATTTGCTGACAATATCCGCAGCATCATCAAATGCAAAAAATGCGTTAGTGAAGTAATAATATTAAAAGTAGTATCTTTCGCATTAGTATCACATGATTAGTCAGAATCGTTTACATTATTTCAACTTGGTCAGCCCAAGAGAGTTGTTTGTTCTTTCTTTTGTCAGTGGAAAATGTAAATGAAAATTGACTAGTGTTATTTGTTGTATTCTTTGCATTAAAAATAAAGTTATTTTGGAGAGTGGTGGAAGTGGATTGCATAGTATTTAGTATTAGTTGAGTGGTATTTGGAATTTCTGTAACTGTTGGAGTGGTATTTGAAGTTTCTGTAATTGTTAGAGTGATATTAAGTTTAGGAGTTTCAATTTTTTGTCTTTTTGTAACTTTAGTAACTGTATAATCGTTTTTGTTCTTTTCATGCTTGGTAGAGGATGAAGTACTAGGTTCTTTACTGGTTTCTAAAAAGTTTGAAGTAGTTTTATTGTAAGGTTTAGGTTTTTTTCCATACGTATTTTGTTTTTTAGTTATTGGAATATTTGGTCAAAAGGATCAGTGAAAAAAGTTTTTATATTTTTTATTTTCTTATAATTATTTTTTTTTTTTTTTTAAGACGTGGTGATGCAAAATTTTATTATATAAAAAACAAATTCAGTATGAAATACATAAAAGTCCCAAAATGGATACAAAAGTAGAAAAAATAAAAATTGCTGCCTAATAATCATTACTAGAGAACTAGCTCCCACTAGACCAACCGGTTATCCTGTCTGATTCTGATTATAAAGATTTACTGAATAATCATCAATACCAAACTGTAAAGGTATTCGTTAGAGCAACTGGTTATTACCTGTCCAAGAAGAGGGACCAATGTCGACAATATTTGTAAGAGTTATTAATTAGAGTGATGTGATCTAGAGTATCTGTATTGTTGGCAAATAAAGTATTAGAGAAACTATTAATGAAAAAATTAATGTTGGAGGTAGCAAAGTTGCTTTTCTTCTATCTTTTTGTAATGTATAAAGATCTTTCTTTGTCTAAAGTTAAGGTACATTTAGTTTTCCATATGTTGTTATAGGCTTGAGTAAAAACAAAATCAAAGAAGGAGGAGAGGATGGATTATGTGATAGAGGAGGATTTGGTGTATATTATTAAAGTGAAGGATAAAATATTAGGAACAATGCCTTTTATAAGGTCAATAAATGAGAAATCATGTGGCTTTGCTTGTAGTGACCATATTGTATGAGAAGGGTTTAAAAGATTATTAATATTATCAGTAAATTCAGATTTAGACGTATAAATGAATATTTGTAGTTTTAAATAAGCAATAGATTCCATGATTAGGGATCACATATATTGTTTGATATTAGAACATAGCCAGATGTGGTTGAAGTCTTCGTTATGGTTATTACATCGACAGCATTTCCAGAGAGGTAAATATAATTGTGGTTGAGTAGCTTTCATAAATTGAACTGTTAGAAGCTGTTCTAAAAGAAATTTGAGTTTTCTACTACGGGTTCTTATTTTAGCAAAAAATGTAATTGATGCAGATCCAGATTGAATAAGTTGAAAAGTTAAGAGCCAATTCACTTGTAGGTGTAGGTACTTTGTATTTCGTTTGAGATAATAATAATCAGAAAAATATTTAGTGTTAGTATAATCTTTTAAAAATGAACGTAAAGGACGGTGTATAGGCATGTTATTGAATGTGGGTATATAGTTAATGAAAGGAATGTGGTCTAGAAATAAAGTAAGAGGGAGAGAGAAGGGAAGATTTTGCTAGTTTATCAGCCTTGTCATTATATGAATCATTAGAATGTGCAGTAACTTTGAAAAAAGAAATAGTGATTTGTCGTTTCTCAATAACTTTAAAAATAATTGACCAAAAAATGTAAAAAGGAACTTTAAACATTAGTGAAGGATATCGTATTGCATTTGATCTGACTATATAATTATAAGTGTGAATAAGAGCTAAACTATCAGTATGAACAGAAACTGAAGAAGATGAAGGACTAATCAAAAGGACCAAAAGGAGAGCAAATATTTCAGCATTTGTAGAATTAGCCCAGACAGCAGGAACAGCAGCTGAGAATGCTATTTTTAAAGATTCATGTACCAAACAGAATGCAGAACTTAAATATGAAGTATTAGGTGAAGAAATAAATTTGTGAGAGCCATCTGTATAAAAATTAAGAGATCGTTCATTTTGAAGAGCATGATAAAATTCCAATAAGGGTGAGCTAATACTATTAATTGGCAGAATATTGGAAATATTAATAAATGATGGAGAACTTAATATCAAGTTATTTGATGTGACAGTAGGTAGGCATACAGTTGTTTTGCTTGATTAATAATGGACCAAATGTTGTGTTTGAAAAGGTACAGTTTGTTGTCATTTACAGAGGAGAAATAGGTAACATCGATAACTTGTGGGAGGTCAGCATCGACTACGTTACCATAAGGCCAGGTAGTAACTGAAGCGTTAAAATTAAATATTAGTGTTGATGAATTAAAAGAGCATCCTGTACATGGGGTGAAGAGGTGCTGTTTTTTGGAGACTGATCTAGGATCATGGTTAAGGGCAGAGTTATTGATGTAATGTTGTATAGCAACTTTATTGGGAATAAAACATGATCATATAGCTTTTCCAATGATTCCTTGACCAGGATATAGTAAGTTGTAATAGTTCTATTCTGGTGGAGTTCAAAGAGTGACCCAAGGAGATTTTCTTTCACTGTCAGAAGCAGCAGTCATGATATAACCTTACGGGACAAAATTAGTGAAACAATATTCTGGTTTGAGGCAGTTTGATTGAACAGAATTTAAAAGAACACGGTTCTGTAAGGCAAGAAACCATCCTAGGATAGCTCCTTTATTTAGGATATTGACTTTGAGAGAGAGGTCATAATATTCTAGTAAAAATTCTCCTTGGGTAACAAATTGGTCAAGGGATAATGCTCTGCATCTTTTAAGTAAGGAAATCTATTTCTTCTTTCATAGAATGATGAAGTGTAGTGTTTTGATACCTTCCTGAATGTAAAAATCGGAAACAGTGTAGACAGTTCTTTGCATTGAAAAGGGAGTTTGAAGATAGAGGGTGAGCATATTACAGAGGTAATTATCATGTCTCAAATTTTTTAATTGTGATGGCCAACATGTAATAGGATCATTAGGTAACCAAAAAAAATTTTGAATTTGTTTAAGACGAATTTTAGTGGTTAACATATAAACATTAACACAATCATATGCTTTAGACATGTCTTGGAATAAGATATAAATATCCGATTTGAGGTACTCAGGCATTTTCTTTTTAGTCGATGGAATTCCAAAATATTATTAACTATATGTAAGGGTTCTAGTGTAGACTGATGTGGTAAACCAGCGAAATTGAGTCCTTTAAAAACTTTATTCTTGACGAATATGTCTTGTAGTCATTGATTCAACAGTTTGACAAAAGCTTTTCTGACTGTTTCGAGCAGTGTGATAAGTCTGGTGTTGTCAAGTTGGCAGTTTCATGGTTTGGGCTTTGGGATTGGATATATATAACTAGATTCCATTGTGTGGGAGTGAATTTGTTGATTAGGCATGCACAAACTATATTGTAAAGAAAATTTTTACATTTTGGGCCAATCTTTTTTAATAGCTCATTTGTAATCTTTGATGGACCTGGAGCTTTCTTATCAGGTAAATGTTTAATTATGTTATTCCATTCATCAATTGATGAGAGGGAGGTCCATGAGATTGTCATAAGTGTCATTAGGGATATCTTCAATAGGGTCATAGTATCTTTCCCAAATAGGCCAATTTTGGGAAAAGTTATCATTGCTTAGATCAGTTACGTTTCTATTTGTTGAGCCAGTGACAGATTGAAAATGCTGTACAGTGTGATATTTGATGGCGTTCAGATCTAAAGCTAAATGTTGATCAGATGTATTATAATTTACTAAGATACGGTCTAATACTATAGTCTTTCTGTTTCTTTTAAGGAAGGAGTCTATCATCTTCATGAGAGCATCTTTAAAATTATCGACACGTCTTTGAATAAATTGATGTATGCGATCATTATTTTCTTTTTGACTTATGACAAGTTGTTTTGCTTGTAAAGTTTCAGTATATCATACTTTAGTTCATGTAGGTATAATAGTAGTTGATTATTGTCATAATGGCTATCTAATGAACTTGAAGATATAAAATGTTCAGCAGCAGTTTTGAGAATAAAATTGTGTTGTATGGATAAGACGGGGAAGGGATTTTGTGAATTAATATTAGAGGAGGTAAACGATAGAGAAAAAATTTTACATTGATAATAAATTTTTTGAATTTTGTTAATTTGTTTGTAGATGGAAGAATTTAAGCATAAGTAAAGAGAATTGTGATGAGCTGATGTGGTTTGTTTTAGAATGTGTTTGGATGCTGATTTCATGACAGTTTAAGTAAAAAACTCCAATGCTTCATTGATTAGACTATTAGAAATACAGAGGACTTGAATGGAAATATCCTTAAATTTAATATTTTGTTTCAGTAATAGATCAGCTTTATCTGCAAAAAGATCCCAATAAAGATAAGTAGTCTTATCATAAAGGAATGATTGTTTTGTGATTTTGTGTTGCTTCTGATACACTAATGATGTTTGGGAAAAGAAATTCTTTTTATAAAGAGTAATCAGTATTGGATAGTGATTAGTTGAGTAAGATAACATGAATCATTTAAGATGTGAAAAGAAGTGAGGTCATGTGAAAGGTTGGTCGAAGTAAAAATGTAGTCTATATGGAAAGTGGAATCATAGGAAGAAGAAGAACGAAACGTGAGAGGGTGAGTAGATTGGAAAGGGGTTAGGGTGTGAATGAAATCAAGGTTAATAATATTATAAAGGAAGTTCTGCAGCTGCTTTTGGAGTTTGGATCTATATTTTCTACTTATGTCTATATTAAAATCCCCCATTAGAATAATATGAAAATTGTGACGCAAACTATCTATCAAAATGTTCATCAATTTTTTTTAGACTTGGAGACGGTATCAGTAATCTTTTTTATCATGATAAGAAGCAGGTAAATATACTTGAATAACCTGAAGTTTGAATTTGTTTTTGAATTGAAAGTCAAGGTAAATAATACGATCAAAGAATGATTCTTGATTGAAGATATGTGTGCTCAGATTATTGCAAACTAAAAGACCTACACCCTGACAATTCTGGCAATGATTAGAAGAATGAAAAATATATTTAAAAGACTTGCTGTGAAGGTTCTTATTATGATGGTGAGCTTGTAACAGGTTCAAATGGGTTTTACTCAGACCTAAAATGTGATAGTATATTATCAACTAAAAATAGAATTTTCTTATTCTGTATTCTAAAATAGTTATTTAAACATCCTTTTTAAAATAAAAGAATTTACCTATATTTTAGAAATTGCATAATAATAAATAAATTGCTATTTTAAATTAATTTGTAAAAGTATTTTAGTCATTTTATATTATTAATAATCTATAGTATAAGTTTATTAGTTTCTATTATATTAGTACTGAGAAGGATCATTATTCTAGTTTTATTTTTTTTGATCAAGAATAGAATCTATACAAAATATTTGAATAGAAAGTATTTAATAAAAAATAATTATTTTTATTGATGTTATATACTTGATCTAAAAAATATCAGTTCAAAATTTTGCATAATTTCATCTATTTTTTTAGAATAATTTTAATAAAGTTCTTTATGCATATGATATCTTTGAATATTATTATATCTTTTAAATTTTTTTAACTATTTATTAAAAAAAATTAAATCATTTCTTGTATATTAAATGTTTGAGTATAAACCTTACCTTTTTTATTAATAAATCAGTTAAAGTGATATTTTTAACTATTACATTTTTTATTTATAAGCTTATAATATAATCTAATATTAAAAATCTAACTTTTTTATATCTATATTTTAAAGAATCTATAAAATGTAATAAAATTTTAAAACTATAAAGATAAATATTTATTTAAATGTTTTATTTAAAACTTAGCATTATTTACAACTTTTATTTATTCTTTCTTTTAGAATCTTTAATATAATACTTTATCAATTATTAAATCTAAATGTTTTTTTTATTAAAATATACTACAATCTTATGATACTTTTTATTTTTATTAGTATCTGACTATTCACATATTTGACATCTAAGATCATTGCTAATAATTGAATGATTTATTTTAAGCTTTTTAAGTAGAAAAGTTATAATAATAGTAATAAAAATATTCAACAAAAGTATAATAATAAAAAAAAGTTAAAAAAAGTAACTAACAAAATCTAAAAAAAAATACTATTAAATGATTAATAAATTTTAATAATAAAAGTTAAAGAAAATATATTTATAAGTAAGTAACAAAATTCAATAAAAATAAAAGAAAAATGTAAATTTAACAATAATAATAATTAAAAAAAAATTTATTAGAATCAAACAAAATTAGTAACAAACAAATAGTTAAAGAAAGAAAAAGAAATCAATAGTAACAATAATTAAAAAAAAGATTTTTTTTTAAAAATTCTAATAGTTACTTTTAAAATTTCTTAAATAATTCTGTTTTATCTTTAGTTAATTTTTAAGAAACTTTTAACTACTTAAAAAAAGAAAAAAATAAAGTGATATGTATAATATATATAAAAATTAAATATATAGAAAAGTAAAAAAAAATTTTTGTAAAAAAAATATAAATAATTGATAAAAATTGCAATCAATCGAATTTCATTAATTTATGACTAATCAAAAATTGATAATTATATAGAAGTTAATTTACTAATAAAAATAATATGTATATTACAGATCAATTTATAATTATAAAAAGATAAATTAATTAAGTTAAAGTTCATTTTACAAAATCAGATTCTTATATAAAGATTTGGTTAAAATTGCTTATCTAAATTCATTTAGATTTAGTAAAATATCTAAATATTAATTTTGCTAATTTTTTATTAAAATTTTGATATAGTTTTTACATTTTTATAAGTTTTAATATAGTTTTACTTTTTATAGAATTTTGCAAATTTTTTAATAAGGTTTTAATATAATTTTACTAAATTTTACCTTTATCATTTAAACAACTTATTAAAATCTCTAAATTTTGTTTAGCAACCTTAGATGTGATTATAAAGAATATGATTATATAGAGATTCAACTATAATTAGAAGTATAAAAATAAATATAGATAAAGTAAATTTTATTTTTTTTACTTTTTTCTATTATTATAAATATAAATATCTAATCAAACTATGCAATATTAATATAAAATATTTTTTTTATATTTAAAAATAAATTAACTTATCAGAATACTAAAAATGATACTAATTCATTTTTTTCTTTCTTTGCTTTTTTCAAATAAATTTAAAGTAAATATTTATTTTAATTCTTCAAAATTAATTTTATTTTTTTTTAAAAATATTTTTTAATAAAATTTTTTTTTTAAATATTTATATAATTGCAAATATATTATAGATAAATTATAATAAATCAGAAGATTTAATAAATACAATAACTATAAATTTCATTAATTTAATATTAGCAAATAATTAACATTTTATTTATTAATATAAAATAATTATTAAATATTATTTTACTTTAAAAGTTTTAAACTTCTTTCTTAATTTATTTATAATTTTTTTATTGGAGAAACTATTTTTCTTTATATTATTTTCCTTCTTTTCTTTTTTTATCTTTTTTATTTTTTTATTTTTATTTATTTAATATTGTTATTATTTATTTTAATATTTAAATTATTTACATATATTTCTCTTTAGGATATTTTTTATAGTTATTTGAATTATTTGAATTTTCTACTATTTTTTTATCATTTATATCATTTTTTTGATCAAATTAACTATCATAATCAAATAAGTAATTACCTTTTAAACTGTCAATTTTTAAATAAGATTATCACTAATTTTATCTTATAATTTCTTAATTTAAGTTACAATTATTAAATAAAAAGATCTTTTTAACTTTTCAGTTAGAATATTAAATGATATCTAATTATTATTTTGATTTTTAACCTATAAATTATATATAATAAATATTAATAATAAAATTAAATGTAATATAAATAAAAAAATATAGTTTATTTTAGATTTAAAACTTTATTATCAGTAATATCTAATGGTTATAATTTAGATCTACAACTACTAAAAATTACAATAATTTTATAATTTTTCTAAATGATTCTTTATTGAATCTATAATATAATTATAAAAAAATCTAATATTAATATTAAATGTAAATTATTAAAAAAAATTTTTAAAATCTATATAATTTCAATTTATCATAATATCTCTTGTTTATTAGACCATCCTTTTTTATTAACTCTTATATGAATACTATATAAAAATTTTTCTTTTAGAATATTTTTTAGATTGAAAAATACAAACTATAAAAAGTTTGATACTATTAGCTTTTATATATTAGTATAATAATAAAGAATAAATATTTGTATTCTATTATATAAATACCAACTATTTTTGCTTCTTTATAATCTATAGTAGTATTACTTGGTAAATTAAACCATAATGATGTCTCTTTTATATTGCCAATGTATTTTAATTGATAATTGTATTTAATTTTTTTAAATATATAACATAACTTAAAATTTATATTATTTTTCAACTAAATCTGATAGTATTTGTTATATTACTACTATTTTATGACGTTGACTAAGATTATATCTTTGTAAAAAGCATCTGAATTATTTGAATTATTTGCTAAAAAATTTTTAGAATAATAATCTTTTCACCTTTTTCACAAATCTATGCAAATAAATCATCATCAAGATTTGGAGATCCGCGGTGATTTGCCTATATAAAATTAAGCAGTACTAATATATGAGATAATCTAAGATATTTATATTTATATAAACATAATAAAATCACAAGAAAACAGTGTTATGTTGGTTGATACAAAGTTGTTCTTAAAGAACGATATTTAGAAGTTGAATAACAGTTACACTTAGTACGGATGTAACGCGTGTAGAGAAATCATTATTCTTATTGTGGTGTGAAAATTTGAATTCG
>CAJVPQ010000575.1:0-25861 GCA_910591825.1 Funneliformis caledonium
CGACTCGACTTGAAAAAAACGAGTCGAATAGAGTTGGTCTTTAAACTCGACTCGACTCGACTCATTCGGAACTCTAATATTAACGAACTTAAAGAGAACGTTTATATAGATTGCTTCATTTATGAAACTATTGGATATGAAAAATCATTTATTCTTGCAACAATTACATACTTTCTTCTTCGAACCGGGAAGTGTGT
This sequence comes from Funneliformis caledonium, assembly GCA_910591825.1. Classification (NCBI taxonomy): domain Eukaryota; kingdom Fungi; phylum Glomeromycota; class Glomeromycetes; order Glomerales; family Glomeraceae; genus Funneliformis; species Funneliformis caledonium. Next base: position 198 of record CAJVPQ010000575.1, read on the forward strand.
AGTATTTCTTCCCGATTATCGTGAATTAGCTAATAACCTAGAAATTTCATTAAGTTTGCCTTATTACTCGCCTACGCTAATAGTGATAAATTTATGCCAGTGAAACAACTGATGATATCATAATATTCTGTAATTCATCAGGACTGTTATATTTTATTATAGACCAAATAAAATGCTTTGGATCTGGATGATAAAACTGAAGTTGTCAAAAGAAGAAAGAGTTTTATTAAAGAGATACTCAATAAAATGACCTCGATACATTATTGTATTAGGAGTTCGTCAGTGAACAACAAAACAGCGTTACATCTTATGCGAAAGCAGACTAACGAAAAAAAGATCACACTTTATAGAGGATTTGATGAGGTAATATTATATTAAATGCTTTATGCTTGGATGTTTGTGTATTAATATAATATTTACTTTAGGAAGAGATGACACAATGGTGGAAGAAAATGATTCCAATTTGCCATCAATGAATGATAAGCAAAAGAAAAGAATTGAATATATTATGGCAATAATCCATTCTTCTTGAGCTTTCTTCTAGTTCTCAAAGAGGTTTCCTAAAATTTCGAAAATGCATGGGATCAACTATTGAGCCAATGACGAAATTTTCAGAATTTATAGCAAAAGAAATGAGAATTGTATGTATCTTTAGTTTGTACATAGTTACATCATATTGATGTCATCTTTCCTAATAAATGGTTATCCTTCATATAGGATGATTATGATTATCAGTTCTTCTACATTAAGAAACATAACCATTGTTATTATATCTAAGAGTTTGTACAGAATTGTATGACCAATTATCTCCTTAAAAGGTAGAATGAATGTATTCATAAATTCAATTTAAATTTATTATATAAAGGAATTTAAGAATAATCCATCATTAAGAGATTCATTATAAAGAAAACATGCATTACTAGTATCTTTAAGAATAAACTTATGACAAATGTGATAAATTTTAAGATTGATAAATACAAGTTTTTTGGCAATCTAAAACAAATCAATTTTTCTTTAATTAAAGAGTTATATACATTTTATTATTATATCTTTGAAATTAAAAATTAATTGATAAACTATTAGCTTTTTATAAAAAATCTACATTATATATTATTTTGATCCAAATTGACTTTAACAAAAAAATAAATACAGATTCTAAGATTACTTTTTTTCTGAGATATAATTAGAATTAAAAAAAGAATACCAAGTAGCTTAGATGTAAAAGTAATATTACTTGTTAAAATATTATAAACTAATTTGTTAAAACTAATGAAAAATATTTATAGAAAAAAATATTAAATTAATTTATAATATGATAGAGAAGTAATAGCATTTAATAATATTAATATAGATTTTAATATTCTTTTATTTATGTAATTTATAGAAAAGTTATAATAGTAAAGATAAAAAAAAATATACAAAAAAATGAAAAATCAGAAAAGCTAAAAGTACTTGCTTAATAAAGAAGATATTATAATAATATTTATGCATATATTAGAATATCATAAAATAATAAAGATGGTTTATTAAATAATTTTTATATTTTCTCATTATTAAATAAGCTTTACATATATTAAAAATAAAATTTAATAAAAAAATTTTATTCTAAAAGTGTTAAATTATTTTTTTTTTTAAGATAATATCTGAATTTATGCTAATTTTAAATTAATTTATTATATAAATATTAATTTATAATATTAATTTAGATGTTATTTAATAAAAGTTAATACTAATTTATTAAATTTATTATCTTTTAAACTGTAAAGTAAGCAAATTTGCCTGCAACTTTAAAAAGTATTAATTTCTTAATAAAATATTAAATAATAATTTAGTAATATAATAATTATATGAAAAATATAATTTAATATATATTTTATCAACTTTATTAAAAAAATATTTAAGTTTATTTTAAAATAATTAAAAAAATTCATAAGTTTGCAAATTAATTGAATTATTTTACTAATAAAATCATAAAATTTCTTAATAATTATAAAAATAGTAATAATAAAGTTATTTTTCATAATAAATTTTATAATATTTTATGTATTATAAATAATATTATTAAAAGTAAATTTTAATAAGATTATCAAAGGTTAATGATAAATTTTAGTTTATAAATTTTTAAATTTCATTATATAATTAAAAAATAAAAATTATTTATAATAAATAAATAGTCTGTAAATCTTTACAATTTAAAGACAGTAAAGTAATTCTTTCAAAAAAAAAAAAATAAAAAAAAAAAATATTTAATGTTAACTATAAAGCGGAAATGATTTGATCATAATTGGAAGTATGTATTACTAATTTGTTTTAGAATTAAAACTAATAAGTTGGACGAAAATGTTAACTACGAGCAGAATTCACATGATAGTAGTACAAAAAATTATTGTTCCGAATTGGTATATAACAAGCATAAATTTATTTTTTTTTTTATTTATTATTTTTTTTTTTTTATTTTTAACTTGATAAAAAGAAGAAAATCATGTCTTTTGAATGTTTGCAAGAAGTTATTAATGATTTTGAAAAATTGCTGAAGGAAGAAACAGGATATGATGTTATTATCTACGCCGGCGAAAATGAAAATGTAAAGGAATTTCATGCACATTCACTTGTTTTGTGTACTAGATCGGAATATTTTTATTCGGCATTTAATAACGAGTGGGCTCAGAAAAAGGATGGAAAATTTATCTTCAAGAAACCCAATGTTTCTCCATTACTATTTGGAAAGATTCTAAGGTAATGTGAAATTTATAAGTTTAAATTAACACAATAAATATATTATATTTTAATTGGATTTTATTTTTTAATTTTAAAATTTTTTTTTTTTTGATATATAGATATCTTTATTGTGGAAGGATTGATTTGTCAGAACTACAAGGCCATGATATATTAATACTCTTAATTGCAGTGGACGAACTTAATATTCAGTATTTAATCAAATCTATTCAAGAATACTTAATTAAGTATCGAGATGACTTTCTACAACAAAATGCTTTGGGAATCCTTGAAACGGTTTATCAACATGAATTATTTACAGACCTTTGGAACTATTGCCTTGAAAACATCTGCAAGGAACCCGAAGTATTATTTGACTCTGATGAATTTATCGGGTTAAAAGCTCATATATTGGAATTAATTTTAAAGCGGGATGATTTATGTTTAGATGAAATTGTTATTTGGGATAGTTTAGTAAAATGGGGACTTGCACAACATCCTTCTATTTCGCAAGATATCACCGAGTGGAGTAAAGAAGATATGACAATTATGGAAGGAACTCTTCATAAATTCATTCCTTTAGTCAGGCTTCATTATATTTCTTCCGAAGATTTTCTTGATAAAGTTTATCCTTTAAAAGAATTACTACCAAAAGATTTAGCTAATAACATCTTTACATTTTATTTGGCACCAAGTAGAAAATCCAATCTTGACATATATCCACCTAGACATCCAGCATGTGATTCAATCTTAGCCGAACCTCAGCATTTTGCCATATTTTCGAGTTGGATCGATAAGAAAGAAAATTTACATTACAATGAAAAAAGGAATCCTTATAAGTATGATTTACTTTATCGTGCCAGTAAGGATGGCGATACATCTGCAATGTTTCATCAAAAATGTGATAATAAAGGTGCTACTATCGTTATAATAAAATTTAAAGGATCGGAACAAATAGTGGGAGGATATAACCCGCTTTATTGGGATCAAAGTGATAATTATAAGTCAACTAAGGATAGTTTTATATTCTCATTCGTAAATAGAACAAACCTTCAAACTGCAGAAGTAGGTTATATTAAGAATGATGGTAGTACTGCTATATATTGTGGACAAAATTATGGTCCAACATTTGGTGGTGGTCATGATATTCATTGTAATAATAATTCTAGTTATGTTAATAACACACATTCTTATACTAAAATTGGTAATCCAACTCCGTTTCAACCAGATGATTATGAGGTATTTCAAGTTATTAAAAGATAAAATACATTTTTGATGTATAATATTTTATCGTAAATTGACATTTGTAAAGTATATATCTTTATCTCAATAAAAAATTATTTTATATATGTATAAAATTGCGTGATTACAAACTCTTTTTTCACTTAAATTATTTATTTATACGAAAGTTTATTGGAGATGTAATCGAATATTTATGAAATTTCAAGAATCGTTAGAAATTCAGTTATGGTACGATGTGTTTCAAGAAAACTGACTTAAAAACTCAGTTCATATAATTTTAATGTAGATAAACTCAAAGAATAAATCGTCGGTTTATCGAAATGTAATTTTCATCCTTATTTCTCTGAGAAATAATTCGCATCCGTAAGAAAAAATTTACCAGGAGTAATTTTATGATCTAAATCATGAATAGATAAAATTGGTTGCTGATCAATTTCGTTTTCATTACGAATACTCTTACTATATCGAGACAAGTTTTAGAATCAAAGGTTACGTAATACTGACGACTTCGTCCAAATATGGGTGAGTTCATTTTTGGCTAAAAAATAATAAAGTTTAAAATTCCCACATCGAGCAACCGCATTTATTTGTATCATCTGGTACCGTGTGAAAGTATAAAATAAAATTAAAATGGGTGGAAGCGAAGAAGTGAAAGAATTACGCGCCCATTCAAATATTTTATGTGCTAGGTCGGTTTACTTTAATACGGCACTCTCTAACGATTGGGCTGATATCGACGATGAAGGAAACTTTATTATCCGAAAGCCCAACATTTCACCATTTTTATTTACAATGATTCTAAAGTAATGTAAAAAATCCTCAAACTTGTATTGCGATACGAATTCTACGTGTAATTAAACGAATCCAATTTCTTTGTTTCTGATTAGATTCATTTATAGCGGAAATATTGATTTGACGGATTTAGAAGGTCTCGACATATTGAAATTATTGATTGCCGTCGATGGTCACATGCCTTCAAGATTATTTGATTCAAAATAAGCAAGAGTTTTTGAATCAAACTCCTATAGGAATATTAGAGGAAACTTATCAGAGTGAACTGTTTAGCGATTTATGGGACTTTTGTTTAGGCAAGATATGTGAAGAACCCGAAAGATTAATTGAATCTGATCGGTACACTCATTTAAGCGAAAACATCATGGAAGTGCTGTTTAAGAGGGACAATTTTTATTTGGATGAAATCGTAATTTGGGAAATCTGATCAAGTGGTGCTTGGCACGATTTCCGACTGCTTCTAGGGACGTCAAATCATGGAAAAAAGAAGAAATTGATCGTATGAAGGTAAATTTATCCACCTGGTCAGATTCTATCACATATCATCACATGATTTTTATTATAAAGTCTTACCTTATAAAAAGTTGTTTCCAAAAGAACTATTGCATAAAATTTGGGAATTTCATATGGTTGCTAACAAAATATTGGAAATTCAAGTTTGCGACAACTTGATACAGTTTTAATGATCAGTAGAACATTTTGATATGTTTGCAAGTTGGATTGAAAAGAAAGAAAGCTTTCATTACAATTCAAGGAATAATCCTTATAGATTTGAGCTACTGTACCGTGCTAGTAGGGATGGGATGGCTGCTGATGCATTTCATGGCAGATGCGATGGTAATTCGTTGACCATCATTGTGGCAAAGATAAAAGATTCCCCACAAATATAATCCAGTTGTATGGGACAATAATCAAGGATTTAAGGATACAAGCGACAGTTTTATATTTTCATTTAAAAATAGAAAATACCTACAATCTGCTAAAGTTAGTCATGTTAATGCCGACAGCCATGGAAATACTATAAACATTATCACACCAGACGTGGCATTTGGAGCCGGTGTAGATTTACACTGTAAGTTAAATGCCGCTGATAGTGTTATGACTTGGGAAAGTCATCCGCATTCGTATCCTAAAATTGTAGATATACCAACGAATTTTCAGGTCGAAGAGATTGAATGTTTCGTCAGAAGATAATTTATTAGAACAATATTTATTATAATTTTGAGCCCACTTTTTTTTTTTTTTTTTTTTTGAAATTCATTTACTTCAACCAATCAAAATTCGGTACTTTATTTTAAAATTTTTTTTTTTTTTTTTGGAATTAATACAAAAACGTTAAAAAAAAAAGAAGTAATTATAAACAGAATTATTAAAGTAATGAAGAAGAGAAAAAAAATATTTAGCGTAATTCAATAATTACAATAATTACGCCGAATAATGTTCGTTTTTAATGTTCATTTAAATCCAAAGGAAAAAAACTATTATATTTCATAGAATCTGAAATTTCTTTTCTTTTTTCAAAGAAAAAAGAAATCGGCCCTCCCATTTTAAAGTGGTGTTTTTTTTTTTTTTTACTTAATTATGTTTACAAGAAAAGAAATTTTTAGGGTGGGGGAATTGATATGTAATAAGGGGAACTTTCATTCTGTCGAGAAATTTTCTTGTTTTAAAAAACGTAATCGTTATGCACTAAACTTAATAAGTGAAAAGATAAAATTTTACAATATTAGCTTAGTATGCTTAATCAAAAATTTTTTTTTTTTTTTTTTTTTGTTATTTATATTTTATATTGCTTTTTAGAAAACAAGAAAATTTTTCGAAAAATTTTTGTTTTTTTCAAAAGAAATTGTCCTATTCGAGATGCTGAGCAGAGAATGAGGCTTGATGTGACTCGTCAAAATAGGTTTGGCATATCTTCGATCATCGTAGGAGCTGGTGGCGAAATTGTTGCACCATTGTTAAGGAATTCATTGAGTAACACGCTCGTTTCACCTGTAGAATTGGATAAATTGGCGTAATTGTCAGCCGATGTAACATCATAACAGTTGAAAGGATAAGAAAACTGAGAAGACGACGCGGCGTATGCATCTTGGCCGATGAAATAGGAAAATTTGTCTACGGGTTGAGCATCAAGGAAGGAATCAAAGTTTTCTGATAAGTTTGGATGAGAATCATAAGAGGTCTCATAAATCGGACTAAAGCATTGTTGCGAGGTGAAATGACCATGTGAAATGTAATTATCAGATGGAGGCAACAAATATTGTGACGTGATATCATATACTTCGGTCGCTGGAGTTGGTGGAAGTTGGGAATATACAGCAGCGTAATTGGGATGGTGATGATGAAAAGTCATGTGATGATGATTATGCAATGATATGATTGGTGATTGATCAGTTGTCGACCTGTCGGTGGACGATGGAGGAGATGGTAGTGAATGGTTGTCGGATGTCGGGGACATGGACCTGTTGGATCCGGCGATGAAGGCGACTTCGGCAATTGCGGCGATGGTTTCATCGGGTAATGTGGTTGAATTCTTTTCCGATGATGGTATGACGGAGAATGTTGATGCGGAAGTCACATCACTCATGGATTTATCACGTTGGGATTTTCGCTTTTTGGTACCAGGTTTCTTTGGTTGGTAAACGTAATCAGGATAATCTTGCATATGCTTTAATTTCATTCTATCGGCTCGTTTTTCCCATTGAAACCTTTCTTCTTCAGTTTCTCTCCACCACATCTTGGAAATAACCTTTGATACTTCAGCATTTGTTAAATTTTTACTATGAGCGATAACGTCGGGTTGCTTGGCTTTTCGATATAAGATGAATGCATTTGGTGGTCGAGGTGTTCTTTTAGGTTTCCTTGCACGAGGTTTTCGTTGCTTTATGGATTTGTTTGCAAGTGACGATGGGGCAATGGTTGTTGCCGTTTGTCGTGAGGAGTTATTGAGACAAGGTTTTACATTATCACCTTGATCAGTAACATTGTTTTTTAGAGCTGTTTCTTGACTTTGTTCAGAAACGTCAAACATCAAAAGATGACAATACTTTCTTTTGGTGGCTTCATCCATGTTTTAATCTAGAATGTCAATTTGAATAAGGAAGGTTTCTTGAACAATTGTTAACAATTGTTTAATTTGAGATTATTAAATAAAAACTTTTTGTTAAGAGACAATTTTTTGTTCTGTTATTTTCTAAAAAAAAAAAAATTTTAATTGTTGAAATTTTTGGACTCTTTTTATAATTAAAAATCTCGTTAAGATTTCACGTGTGAAACTCTACCATTAAACAACAAACCTGTCAATAATTTGGCAGGATGATATAATTATTAATTTCATGAGGTGAAATGACAAAGTATTTTTCACTATTGACTCCTTGATTTGTGTCGTGCATGTAAAACCGAGAATTTTGATTTATTTATTTATTTATATTGCGTTATTTGAGAATGTTGATCCAAAGGTTTTCCCCCCTTCCCCCCCCCCCCCGATTTTTTTTTTTCGATGTTGTTAAGCGTGGATGGACGAAAAATTCAAAAGGAAATTGACATGTTTAGCCTTGACATCAAAAAATCTTCTCACGGGCGTATCTTTTTATATTTAATAATGAAACAATGGACGTTCAAAAAATAATCACTCACGTTATCCATCTTATCCGTCGGACAACGCGTTTTCGATAAATTTTGCTTTGAAAAATATAATTGGTTTACTGCTCACTTCACGTGACATGCATTTTTTATCCAGGTCATTCGTCACGAAAGAAATTAAAAAACATGAATGAAATTTTAGAAATTGGTAGATTATCCTTTTGTCAATCAATTGAATTTTATTTTATTAGATAAAAATATTAGATAAATAAAAATCAACAGCGATCTTCCGTAAATAAAAACACAATAAACCGAGTTTCTGCATCAATCATATTAAATACAAACCCAAAATTGTCCAAGAATTTTGCTTTGCGAACTTTTTTTTTATTCACGAGAAAAAAGGTGACCTTAATTTTTCGCTTGTCATAATTGTACATTAATTCGACATGCTAAAAGAGAGAGACCATAATCCATATATATGGATTTAAAAAGAATTTTTATCTAATTACCTCCTTGACACTTTATTTTTATTTTCGCTTTTTTTTGAGATAGCTTAAATATAACAATATATAAGAAAGCGCTTAAAAACACCTGCATTTTTACCAAACTTGACCATAATTATTAAACAACCGAATGGATGATCGAAATTGACGTGATGTGTATCAAATAGTTGTACATGAAATTTAATACTAACTTAATAAAGTTGTAAATCAATTTCTTTTTTTATTTTTTTTTTGTTTTTCAACATCAGAAATTCCAAGGAACGGAATCTCGAACTAATTAAAAAATGTGTAATAAATGAAACTTAATGTTTGATAAAGCTTGAGGTAAACCATTCGTCAACTGATATTGGATGTCAGCCGTATTAAACGAGTATTTTTCATTTATGCAAATTCTATTGCGACCCTTCCCTGCTTTCAAACTCATAAGTAGTTTTAGCGCATTATCATATTTCTAAAATTGGAGTCATTTTTTGCTTGTAATATCTCGCAAGTTTTATCATTTGATGTTTTAAATAAATATCTACATGAATGATCTACAACTTCACCAATTACAACCTTTGATTTTCGTTTTCAATGAACTCTTTTTCGTTAAGCTCAGCAAAACAAAAAAAAAAATACTTTATGATTTATTTAATTAAAATAAAATTCTGCATAAAGTGCTCAAGTTTGTGTCGCATTAAAAACAATGATTAAAAAAAAATTGACTCCAAACCATACCAAAAGATGATGTGACGTACGACTTTATGAAATTAAATCGTTGCCTCATTATTTTTGTTTGTTCCTTGTCCTTTTGGTTTGCCTCACATGGTCCAAACTTACCTTGATTTGATTTAGTGGATTTTTTTTTTTGCTTTTTTTGCGAAATAGAATAAAAAAAATAGTAATGATATTAAGTTAGCCTGGAATCTAATTGGTTCGTCGAAAAGACCTCAATTAAAGTTTAATTTCATCTCCAATATATTTTATTACATGCATTATCCCCACATCTCAAATCCTCTTTTGTATAATTCTCGAGCTGAATTGGTAAAGAGCCTCTTTCTCTCTTTAAAGAAGGTTCTGGAGAATAATTTATTTTTTTGAAAAAAAGGTTGGGGATATCGAGAAATAATTTATTCAATACATCAATCGCTAGGACGAAATTCATTTTCTCACACAAAAAAAAAATCCGCCCTAAGTCTCCTTACATTGAACCTAACTATTGCACATGCTTTCTTTTCCTAGTATAAAGAAAAATGACATGAAAACTATGATTTTTTTTTTATTTTTTTTTTTTTTACAAAAAGTTAAAAATAATTTCGTCTATCCTCTACACTTGAATTCTCTCCCATAAAAATCGTGAATGCAGGTTACATGCATCAGCACGAAAAACATGAAAAAAAAACTCGTACATGATATAAATAGATTGATAGATACATTTGGAAATATCGTCCTGTTATACTAATCAAAGTGGTAAAATAAAAGGAAATGTATCGCATATCTTTTTATAATTCCACGATTTATTTCTTGATATAAATAAATTTTTTTGTTTTTGAAATCCTTTATTTGCGTTCATCAAATATACAAGTATTTAAGTCAATACTAAGATATCACGTGGATACATACGTCTTTCGTTTAATTGCATTATTTCATGAATGTTTACGATCAAATTACCTGTTACTTGCGATATATTTTGCACTTATAATATTTGCAGCTGTCTAAAAGTGTGATTTGATCAACCATGTAAATGCGTATAATTTTAATTCATGCCTTATTAAATATCTTTTATACAGTTGGTAACATTAGAAAACATTTCCTTGCTCTGCCAATTTTTCAAATCCTTTTAATTCGTTCAAAATTATTGAAATGATGTCTGTTTATTTACAAAATTATAGTATGTATGTATCGAATTAAAAAAAAAAAAAATATTCATCTGCCTCAGTAAAGTTAACATAAAAAATCATTTGTTCAAAACCTTTTTATATTTTATACGTCAGGTATTACCTAAATGATTAACATTTTTTTTTATTTTAAAACGTCTAACGTTACCGTGAACGATTCCGAAACAAAATCTAAATTGGGTAGGATCATGTGTCACGTACAAAAAATATTCTCAATTTCAATATTAAAACAATATAGCGCAAACAAGCTGGAACCTTATTTGCTCATTTATTATGGCGGTCAAACGAAACAACGACTTCTATTATTGATCCAGAGATTGGTACCAAAAGTTCATTAATTTATTAAATCATTCAATTTTTGAAAAAAAAATTCCGGAATCCAAGTTAATACACATCGTATAGGTGTGTGATGCAACTTTTAAGGATTATCATCACAAAATGGTGATAAGGAACCGTCGGTAACCGACAATCTTTCGCCGAAACCTGTTTACATAATACCTTTAGCCAACAGTCATTTCGCTTGCACATTTATTTTACCGACATTTTATATTTTTGTGTATATATTTAAACGGTATTTATTAAAGAACTGCTTTGACATTTAAGTATTAGGCTTACAAAGTAGGATGTATCAGTCCGGTCCGAAAGGACCGGTCTTTCATCTTTCTTATGAACCGATAATTCAGTCCTTGGGCCGGTCCTAAGGCCGTTCTTGAGACGGTCCTAGTCCTAAATTCATTCTGGACCGTTGCATAAGCGGTACTTGAGCCGGTTTTTTAACATTCACTAATGTCGGAACCGAAACGAGATTAAACGACGCAGTAATCAGATTAATTTTGAGCAAAGCTAAATAAATAAAATCGACATTAAAAATGTATGTATCAGATGAAATGGTGATAATATTTTATTTTGCTTCATTTCCCATTTTCTAACACAATATAGCTTGGTCATATATCAAATACCGCCGGTCTAAGACAGGACCGTTCCATTCCTATTACAAGGAAATATTAATGAGCAATCCTTCAATAGACTTCGATTCTCTCGATTATTTTAAACCGATTTTCTCAGTCAATATATTCGCTTAGATGAAACGGGTGTGTACTACACGAGAAATATTTGTATTTGTAATCCAGCTGTAAGAAGGCTCAGTTAATTTTCGATAAATCGGAACGACGCAAAATGGTGTCAGACAATATCCTAATAAATAAATAAATATATATAGAGTACTGGAACAGGTAGAAAAAAATGGCACATTCCAAACAGGCATTGAGCAAAGGAAAAGCGGAACTTATCCTTCTTGACACTTCGGTAAGATTGCTATTTGATAGTTTATAACCGCAATTACTGTTCTTTTAGTTTTAGTTTGAGAAATAATCGTCACCTCGTTTTAACTACTTATACTTTGGATTTCTCAAAGGATTTAATTTCTTTAAGCATGTTTGTACCCTTCTTGAAATAGAAACGTTAGTAACAACATCACGAGTGTTCCTTTTTTATGATTTGAGACCTGGTCATTACGATGATTATATCTGCTGCATTGCCATTATATACGTTAAAGCAAGATTGGTGTCTTGAAGGTCGCTTGTAAATCATATAATCCGACGAGAAAACATTTGTCATAATGAAAATTTGCATACCTAAAAATCTGATATCGCGTACCTTCTCGTGTAAATTGGTAACTGGCTACTCTCACCGAAAGGTTTTTTACAGTTATTTCTTTAACTTAAGAAATAAATAAATAAGTTGTTACAAAAACTATAAGTATGACGCTGCAACTGGTACCGCAGAATTGTGAAATTGTTAGCGAAAGCTCTATTGGTGAAGGACTGAATTGCTGGAATTAGTAAAGGAAAAATAATATGTAGATTATTTTAATGTTTTAGGCTAAACTAAGCGTTTATAATTTTGATAAACATTCCGGAGATAATCCTAAACTCCAATCCGATATATGCTTGTGTAAATTAAATAAATCGGTTGAAGGTTATCTTTACAAGATGGTTCTGAACATAATAGGATCGAATTTGTTCAAAATTATATAGTGGAATCATAATGTTCTTCAGCGTTACAAGTAAATATTAATTTAAACTTACTAACAATTTACAATAATCGGATACTGAAACTACAGTTATAACTATTAATAAGAAGCAATTAATGAAATAATCATATTCTTTTTAAAATAACTTTTTGTTTAAAACTTAAACGTATAATTCAATTGTTAATACTTCATTCAATTACAAGCAATAGTTACGACGCTACTATTACAATATAAATTAAAAATGCAATGATAAAAGAAACACCATTAGAATGAAATTAGGATTTTGAAGTCGCTGTTAACAATTGAAATTTTGATAATTAAGTATTGAGTAGAATTTTAACGAAATATACATTTTGGTTGATAAAAAAATAATATTGACCAATATAAAAAAGGTAAGTAAATTGACTTAAAAGGAAAATAGTATTCATATTGCCGCTGATCATTGCCTTGTAATATATAAAAAAGGAAAGATTTTCAAAAAAATCTTAATGCCATTTTTAAGAAAACATTATTACTGTTTATTGTTACTGTATTCGTTATACTATTTCAGTATTTCGTTATACTGTTTCTGTGTACTGATTTACTGTAATGTTTTAATGGAAGAGAAGTTCTTTATATATCAAAAAAAAAAAAATATCCGTATTTTTTTTTTTAACAAAATTTTATGTTTCTAGACTAGCCTTTAAAAAATTAAAATCGGGTTTGTATAATATAATAGGAAAAAAAAAAAAAAGATAAAACACTCACCTTACCGCGACGGACCGATCGCACCAAACCGGTCAAAAGCTAAAAAAAAAAAGAAAAAATTTAATAAAAAGAGTTAAAACAATGTAAAAAAAAAAAGAATACATTTAGAGAAATTACCAGAAACTAGATTACCTATTTAAATCTAAATATTAATAAAATTATTTTTGTTAAAATACAAAATAAAACGGGTGGGTGACGTAGTCACCCGCAGTGAATATCAAATCCTAGTTCTTTTAACAAAAATAATTACAATTTAAATTATAATGATAAATTAATTATTAAATTTATTTACATGTATTTTATCGATGCGATGTTACTCTTTTAATTAGGGAGTTTCGGATGGAAAATAGTATCATCAAGCGAAATACTTTTCGGACAGGTTTAGTTTCGGTCTTGGGCGAAAGGTTTGGGTATAGCTCGAAACATTAGACTCTTCGCATATGCATATGCTATTTTTTTAAAAAACACTAATCAAATAACTTGGATCACTCATACCTAGTTTCAATTTTAATTGGTCACAAGTTCGCAATTTTACATTTTCAAATGTTATCAATTAGTTCAATTTTGTCTAACCCGAAATTGAAATCTTTAACGGTCGGAGATTACTAGATTTAGAAATTTTCAGCGCAATTAATACATTTAAAAAATTTTTATTTTTTTTTATTTTGCAACTTAACGTTAATTGTAAAAAAAATGTCTTTAGAATGTTGGCAAGAAGCAGCAAATGATTATGAAAGGTTACTGGAAATTTGCGACGGATATGATGTCATTATATATGTTGGTGAAGAAAACATTAAAGAAATTCATGCTCATTCTAATATTTTACGTATCAGGTCACAATACTTTCATAACGAATTAACTAAAGAAAATGTCGAGAAAAAGGATGGAAAATTTATTTTAAGAATACCAGATATTTCTCCAGAACTTTTTAAGATTACCTTAAGGTAAATAAAAATATTTATAATGTACGACAATTATATAGACCAAGGTTACTAATTTAACGCTTTCTCTTGAACTTTAGATTTATTTATTGTGGGAAAATTGACTTGAGAAAATTAGAGGGATCTGAATTATTAAAGTTGTCAATTGCAGTAGACGGACTTAATCTTCCAACTCTAGTTCTCAGAATTGAAGAATATTTAATTAAAAAACATCATGAGTTTTTACAAAAAAATCCTGTAGGTACTCTTGAAATAATTTGTCAACACGAATCCTTTACAAAATTATGCAATTTTTATCTTAAAAAAATTTGTGAAGACCCCAAAGCGTTGTTTAATTCTGATAAATTTATCGATATAAAAGCACCTTTATTGGAATTACTTTTGAAACGGGATGATTTATGTTTGGAGGAAATTGAAATTTGGGATAGTCTAATTAAATGGAGCTTCACTCAAAATCCGTCTATTCCTAAAGAAGTTAATAAATGGAGCAAGGAAGAAACTACGACCATGGAAAGAACTCTTCATAAATATATTCCTTTGATTAGATTTTGTTGGATGTCTTCAGAGGATTTTCTTGATAAAGTACTTCCTTTTAGAGAATTGCTACCAAAAGAAATGTTTAATACCACTTTAGCATTTTATTTGGCACCAAATAGGAAATTGAATATTAATTTACAACCACCAAGGCATTCAAAAAATGTTTATGAGTCAGTCTTAATTAATTCTCGTCATTTTGCCTTACTTTCCGGTTGGATCGATAAAAAAAATTATTTGCATTATGGTTTTAATTTACTTTATCGTGCTAGTAGGGATGGCGATACAGCTGCCGCGTTTCATCAAAAATGTGATAACAAAGGGGCTACTATAGTTATAGTAAAAATCAAAAATTCAGAACAAATTATTGGAGGATATAACCCACTTTATTGGGATCAAAGTGATAATTATAAGTCAACTAAGGATAGTTTTATATTCTCATTCGTAAATAGAACAAACCTTCAATCTGCAAAATTAGGTTATATTAAGAATGATGGTAGTACTGCTATAGGTTGTGGACAAAATGTTGGTCCAGCATTTGGTGGTGGTTGTGATATTATTTGTGAAAAAAATATTTGGTATAGCAATAAACACCCACATACTTATTCTCAAATTGATATTCCAAAAGGCACTTTTCAAACAGATGATTATGAGGTATTTCAAGTTACTAAAAGTTAAGGTTATTTCATGGTTATTATCGCCCATGATGTCGTTATAACAATAAATAAACTATTCGTTAGTAATCATTTTTTTTTTTTTTACAAATTTTTTAAATGAAATAATACTGCAGTGAGCTCCTAAATAATCCACATTTACAATCTAATTGAGTTTATCAAAATAAATCACTTGAATATACTATTTGTCGTATTGTTTATGCATTTATAAAATTTATCAAGTGTTGCTCAACTTCGGTACTCTATATCTGAAATTCCGTTTAATTAAATCAAGTAATCTCTAAATGCTAATTAATTACAACCGCGAACAAAAAAGAAAAAAATTAAAATTAAAATATCGGAGAAATAAAATAAAAAAAAATAGAAATAATAATATCGCAATGAGAACATACAAACTGACTAACTACAGACGATTTAAGAAACCTTCGATGAAACAAATGACTTTGATGATTTATTAAATATTTCATTCCAATATTAATCCATAACAAATAAAATATTTTCATGGTAAATATTCGTAATGTTCAAATATTGTAATTGGTAAGGAAAGAAAATAATTATCAAACTGAAATGCTATTTAAAGATGAATGATCTGAAACGGGTAAAATTACAATCACCTTGTTTGACGCAAATGTCACTATTGTACAACATTTTCCAAAGTAATGTGAGAAACAGGATTTATAAAAAAACTTAAGATTCTTTTTAAATTAACATCATTCAAAAGTAATGAGAATATATGGTTTAATAAAATTAAACACTGCAATATTTATGTTAATTTTTTTTTATTTGTATTTACTTTATTGTAGATTGATTTTATAAAAAAGAAGTTGAAATCAATCCCTTAAAAATTTCAGGTTAAAAGTTTTAATTGCAGTTGAATGAACTTAGTAACCAATTCTTTGTATTCAAAATGGGTTATACTTGATATTTATCATGAGAGATTCTTTTGAACTTGAAATATTAATTTATCAGTTCAGACTAAAAGTATTTTTTTTTTTGGAATTGCTAGAAATATTTCATAAGTTAATTCCTTTAATGAAAAGATTTCTCTGTAAAGTCAACTCTTAAAGAACAAAATATAATTTAATATAAGTTGAATCCAAGGATTTTGCAAGAAAGAAGTTCAGATTTAATTCACTTTATTGACTAGTAGAATTAGATACCACTGACCTGGTCATTTAGCTAATTTTCAAGTGACCCCTAAGTCACGTTAAAATGACCGATTCTTTGTCATTTGTCATTTAAATATGAATCATGATACAATGACCTAAATTTTTGAGCTAATTTTATTTAGAACACAACTTTCGTGAGTTTTTTTATGACTACACTGGATAACCCAAAAGGCTGTTTTTGGTCAGAAAATATAACATCTATTTTCACAAACAAGTACTTGTTGTTTTGTTTCTAATACAGCAAAATTTTTATCGAGAACATTTAAAGAAATGCTTAAATTTGAGCAAGATGATGAATAAAGAAAAATGAAATACATTTTATACCATAAGATAAAAAAAAATATCACCAAAGAAACATCGTAATATAAAGTGATGTTGAAGAAACAATGATACCAATGGATCACTGGTTACAAATAGAAAATTGGATAAAATGTTAGATATTGAAGAACCACTTGAGTTTGAATAGGTGGTCATACTATTCATCCAGCAGATGATCTATTGGCAATTGAATTTATTCAATGATTTAAAGGAAGCTTCGATTTATTTTTAATTGTAACTAAATGCTTAATTGTGTCAAATAATTTTTGAATATAAAATAAATAAACTGTTTTGTTATAAAAATAATTTATTATAAATAAAGTCACTTATTCATTTAACTTTTGGAATGACCCAATGACCGATAATAAATCATCAAAGTCAATTGGATCATCGAAGGTTTCTTAAATCGTCTGTAGTTAGACTTTGAAGATCCAGTTTGTATGCAGAATGTCGCCTGACCAGGCTGTCATTATAAAATTTTAATATATAAACGATGGTTTCTCTTGGGGAATTAGGCATTGCGATATTATTATTTCTATTTTTTTTTATTTTATTTTATTTCTCCGATATTTTAATTTTAAATTTTTTCTTTTTTGTTCGCGTAATTAGCATTTAGAGATTAGCGTTCTTGATTTAATAAAACGAAATTTCAGATGTAGAACGCCGATGTTGAGGCAACACTTGATAAATTTTATAATGTTTCTATATATTCTAATTTTGAGCACGTGATATAATTTCGATAAATTAGATTGTTAATATGGATTATTTAGGAGCTCACGGCAGTATTTTTTCATTTGAAAATTTGTAAAACATTACTAACAAAAATTTTATTTATTGTTAGATCTATTTATAACATCTTTTTTTTTTATCACGGGCGTTAGTAACCATTAACTTTTAGTAACTTGAAATACCTCATAATCATCTATTTGAAACTCACCATTTGGAATATCAATTTTAGTATAAGTATCTGGGTGGTTACTACTACCCCAAGTATTATTATTATTATAATTATTAAAATAAAGATCCCAACCACCACCAAACATTGGACCATAACTTGGATGACATTGTATAGCATAATAAGCTTTATTATCTATGATATAACCTACTTTTGCAGTTTTAAGGTTTGTTTTTACGAATGAGAAAATAAAACTATCCTTAGTTGACTTATAAACACCACTTTGATCCCAATAAAGTGGGTTATATCCTCCCACTATTTGTTCTGAATTTTTAATTATTGCTATAAATATAGTAGCCCCTTTGTTATCACATTTTTGATGAAACGCTGCAGCTGTATTTCCATCCTTACTGGCACGATAAAGTAAATTAAATTTATAAGGAATCTTTTTTTCTTTCTTATCGATCCAAATGGAAAATATGGCAAAGTGATGAGGTTTAATTAAAACTGAATTGTAAACATTTTTTGACTGTCTTGATGGTTGTATCTCGATATTTAATTTCTTGTTTGGTGCCAAATAAAATGCTAAGGTGGAATTAAACATTTCTTTTGGTAGCAATTCTCTAAAAGGAAGAACTTTTTCAAGAAAATCTTCTGAAGATATATAATGAAATCTAACTAAAGGGATAAATCTATGAAGAGTTCTTTCCATGATTGTAGTTTCTTCTTTGTTCCATTTATTGACATCTTTAGGAATAGACGGATTTTGAGCGAAGCTCCATTTAATTAAACTATCCCAAATTTCAATTTCCTCCAAACATAGATCATCCCGTTTCAAAAGTAATTCCAATAAAGGTGCTTTTATACCGATAAACTTATCTGAATTAAACAACCCTTCGGGGTCTTCACAAATCTTTTCAAGATAAAAATTGCATAATTTTGTAAATGACTCGTGTTGATAAATTATTTCAAGAGTACCTACAGGATTTTTTTGTAAAAACTCATGATGTTCTTTAATTAAATATTCTTCAATTCTGGGAATTAGAGTTGGAAGATTAAGTGCGTCAACTGCAATTGACAACTTTAATAATTCAGGTCCCTCTAATTTCCTCAAGTCAATTTTCCCACAATAAATAAATCTAAAGTTCAAAAGAGAAAGCGTTAAATTAGTAACCTTGGTCTATATAATTGTCATACATTATAAATAATTTTTATTTACCTTAAGATAATTTTAAAAATTTGTGGAGAAATATTTGGTAATCTTACAATAAATTTTCCATCCCTTTTCTCAACATTTTTGTTTGTTAGTTCGTTACGAAGATATTGCGACCTGATACGTAAAATATTAGAAAGTGCATGAAATTCTTTAACGTTTTCATTTTCACCGGCATATATAATAACATCATATCCTTCGTCGGTTTCGAGTAACCTTTCAAAATCATCAGCAGCTTCTTGCCAACATTCTAAGAACATTTATTTTTTTTATAGTAAAAAAGTGAAAAAGTCATATACTAATTCGGAAATTGCGCCAAAAATTCATTTAACTAAACTTAGAACGATCAAGTTATGATGTAACACAGTAGTTTCGCAAAAAAGAAAAATGGGTAATTTGCACAACATTCCAATGAGAAATTTTGGATTCATTCGGTCACCACAGTTTTTTTGGCGCCGATCATTGCCTTCGATTTTCTATTAAAATAATAAAATTCTTCTTCTTTTTTTTTTTTTTTTTTATTTATAACATCATCAAACACTAAAAAAACAAAATAATTTTATTTAATTTATTCGAAAATTCAAAGGATTCAAAAATGGTTTCTCAATTCATGTTCATTAGTCAATAGGCATTGGTCTTTTATGACGATCCCATTGCTTTATAAATCAATAACAGACCGTATTGATTCCGTGAATTTAATTGAAGATTTTTTGATAAAGAACAAATTCAAAAATTAATTGATTTAGGTATCGATATTGAAGATTACAAGGAAAATCAAGGTAAAGAAACATATTCGATTATCCTAGCTTTATTGAGGATATGAATTATTACAACTTGACACGTATGGTTGATGATCAAAAGAGATATGATTATATAATACCTTTGTTCGTTATCAAGAAGAAACAAATATGAAAAGATCTGTTGTCAGTGTAATATTGATAAGAAAGATAATTCCAATAGCGCAACCTGGAAGGCCTAATTAATACCATAACCTACATAACGAGTAATAGACCATCAACAATTCGAGATCAAAAGATTCTATCGCTTATTCCAAGATCCGTTGATAGCATTTTCTAGGGTATTATTTAGATCTGGATTATTAGATACTTTAAAGAAAGTAAAAGTTTAAAGACATTAAATATGGAATTCACAATATGGAAATGACAAATTTTAGAATTTATCAAAAGCTTAACTTATTGATGAAATCAAAACCGACAATTAAACACCTTTACTTTACCAATATGAAATTCTCGCGTTTAATTGATTTCATATTCAATTTACATCGTGCAAAAAATTGAACAATAAAATAGATTCGATTGAATTTTCTTGTAAAAATTTATTTTTAGCTTATCATTTATGTGTTGTAAATCTATTAATAATTATATTGAAAAATGGATGACATGAAGAGCGTGTCGGTTATAAGCTAAAGGAAAAAATTGACGATTATGTTGATAAATATGGCTTAACAATAGATTGTTTACGATTGAGTGACTATGTTAAAGTTGTAGAAATTAAAGAGACCCGGAAATTTAGTGAACAGGATGATGAAAATAATTGTCGTAGATAATGATTATGGATTTGTTAATTTGTTACAGAAATCTGAAGAATTTAAAAATGTAGAAACGTATTATTAAAAAGGCTTGTTGGTAAAAATATTTAAAAGATAAAATGACGTAATTTTATTTTGTGATATAAATAACCGCATTATTATATTTTAACAAGAGAAAATCACGATATTTTAAATATGATTATAAAGAAGGAAAGAATAATCTTTCTTATTTATTTTTTTTTATTATTATAAATGCCATGCTACGAATCATATGATAATAAATCAGTGTAACATACATACATATTGGTAACTATAATAAATAAAGATGAAATAACAATTATCGTCAAAATGGGATGGATTGAACTAAATTTACTAATTTGATTATGATGAGGAACTCTAACAAACACTAGTAGAAGTTATTTGGAACGGAGGAAATTAATTTGGAAAATCGATTCTACTCTAAATAAGTTTGAATCATAATCCGCACAGTAACAGCAAATTCTCTTTTTCAATGTGCTTAACATATTAATTCTTTAGTCATTCATTTTTATCCTTGGCCTTTTCAAGTCGAATGAAATATCGAGTTGAATATTCACATTTGAAAACTCGTTGTTGAAGCAATATATTTTCTAATAGAATTTTTTTGAATAAAAACAGATAAAAATATCTGTTAAATAGCAATTTAAATTCTCAAATCGTGGGTTTTATAATTTACCAACTTAGGTAATTTGCATATTAATGCCGGTAGGATTTTCCTAATTGGACTTGAAATTCATTCCAAAATATCAACAAAATGTAGAAGAAAATGGGGAAAGGATTCAACGTTAAAAGCTTTCAACGGGTTTTTTCTATACTGGTGATTCCTTATGATATAGAAGGATTTGGTCTGTGAATTATACAATATATTTTAATATAGTCTGATAAAGAAAGTGAGGTGTTAAGAATTGCTTTAAATTTTGGATTATCCCTTTGATGGTTGTCATCAGATTAGCTTGAATTCAAAAAAAAAAAAAAAAAAAAAAATGCAATTGAAACCTCATAGAAGATGACATTAAAAAAAATTTCGGTAAGATAAGAAATGAACAAATTCGCTTGCTTAATTTCAGATAAAAGCATAAAATAAGAGGAAAGCGAAGTTCATTCCTCGTTCTGAGGTATTGTTTTAGTTATTGATGGAAGAATTTAGGCAAGACTTCTTGTTATTATTTTTATTATTCTATTTTTTATTTACTGTTTAGTATAAACTTTCTTTTTCTAATAAAATATAAATTTATTTGAAATATTTAACGTTTAAGTTTAATTAAAGTAATAGATTATCAAACAAAGAAATATTAATAGATTAAATTTAAATACCTAATTTAACATTACACATTCCGAGAAAAGGTAGAAGAGGTTTGGTAAAAATTATTTCGAGTTCTTTTATTAGATGGGTCAAATTATAAACTCAATTTAAGCATTGGTGTACCATACATTAGTTCTAAAAGACTAAAATAAAATTTAGATTTGAATTTGTTAAAACGTTATTATACATTCGATAATACTTTGTAATTAGCACGTTCATACAAAAGTTTAATATATACTATATAACCAAAAAGTTTAAATGATTTTGTTTTTTAATACGAATTTCAATAGAAGGGTGTGAAAAGTTAAATTACTTTTAATTTAATTTAAATGTAAAAATCAAATCATCAATTCAAATAGTTTTTTTATAATTCTCTTTTAAATAAGTAAATGAAAGATTAATTTAACCTCTAACAATTACATTTTTAAGATTTAAAAACAAGTGATTCCATAATAACGTAATAAAAGTTACATCAAATTTCTTATACTTTGCTATTTATTGTTAATTAATATAACAAGTTAAGTATCGTGTAAAATCAAAGGGATGGATATTTCGAATGAATGTTCATGTAATTTACGACACGCAAAAATTTAATTAAACTTCATCAAAAAAATTTATGTTAAAATCAGTTCTACTGGATCAAAAACTGGAGGCATGTTTTTGTTTGCAAGGATTAATGATATAGCAATAAAAATGATGAAAATTTCTCAAAATCATTTCGTTAAATTTGTTACTTCAAAACTTAGAGACATAACATTTCCAATTAGTAATTGTATATAATTGATTCGTAAAATCAAATTTACAGTTTTTTTCTCAACTAGTTGTAAAACTTGAAATAATACATAATCGGATATGATGCATGTTATGTCTATTACATTCGTGACACAAGCAATTTTTTTTTTATTTATAAATATTTCACTTTAAATTTCTGCAGAAAGTTGCTCTCTTTCGCACTACTAATTTTATTACTCGTAATTGTAATTTTTTTTTTTTTTTTTTTTGCAATCACATCAAATAAGATGGAATCCTTTGAAAATTATGAAACAGAAAATTATCCCAAAGATCCACATATTAAATATCAAAAACGTAGTAATGGTGGCACCTTTTATTATGAAGTAATTGAAGTCGGGTTTTATCCTAATGAATGTAAAACGACACGAGGAGACAAGAGAATGAGTCCATATCCAATTCCCACCAATTACAAAATTAAAACTACTTATGGTCGCAGCGCGAAACAAATTATTACATGTTCAATTAATTATGATGAAAATCATAGTCCAATTTTTAAAATTGATTGGATGAAAAAAGATGAAAATTTTCAAGTGATCTCAAAGAAATCGGCAACTGAGGCTACTACTTTATATTTACAGGTAAAATCAATATGTAAATTTACTTTTTATTTTTTGGATATTTTAACCGTCTTAATCATTTAAAAAATATATATTATAATCTGTAGAAATTATTAGGAGAAGACACGAATACTAAAAAATCTGGGGTTATTGTTTTTGGATTACAATTGTCGTGCCTTAAGAAGTTTAGGGAGCAAAATGAACGGAATGAGAAGGAAGGATAAAAGCATCTAATTATCAAAAATTCAAGCAATATATATGTAAATTTAATTTTTTTTTTTAATAATCATTGACCTCAAAAATTTTGTTGAATATTATTTTAAGAGAATGTTACCGTTACACTAAAAATTATCATCAATCATGCCCATAACCAATTAATATTTCTTTAATGCATTATTTGTCAGGGTGAAAAAATTCTTTTATTCGTAAGATAAAATATCCGTGTACTTTAGTGGACTAATTATAATTAGTCGTTGGCTTGTTATCACTTATTTCATGATATTAAACGTAGCTAAGATAGTGTCTGTAGACATAAAATTCTAAATTAGATGCCCTTAAAAAAAGTTTTCAAAAAGAATTATTGATTAGTGAAATAAATTTTTTCATAATCTCAATATTATGTCTATTGTATCTATGATGTAGGTACTTTTGAATTATCATTATCAAAAATGAATGATTGTAACATAAATAAATACATAAGTAACGCCGTAATCTCTTTCTGATCAAAGCCAAACAATCAAATTTTCATCTTTATCTTCTATTCATTTCAAATATTCCATTGTTATCAAATCCATACTCAATATAAATTTCCTAACTTTAACACATACCATTTGCTGTTGATGTTACGTTCGAATCATTCTTTGTAACACCATTTTAAGAGCAGCTTTTTGATATTATTTTTATAAATGTTTTAAAATCCTAAATTTTTCTATATTGTATTGCCTATATTAATAACTTTATATTTATAAAAGCATTAAATAATAATCAAAATTAGGTATTTTTGAAACGAGGACGTAAAAGTTTTTTTTGGCATTTATTTATTTATTTATTTATTTTAATAAATATAACGACGAAAGTAAAGTCTTTCCTTTTCAAAAATAAAAAAAAATAATTGAACATTATGAACTATTTTTTTATTTATTTTTTTTTAAAAAATATTGATTAGTCAAAAATTTAATAAATCGTGACGAAATTTTCATCCATATAGGATATTACTCAATCAATGATATGCTCAATACTGGATTCTGTTGAAATTATCCATAAAAAAAATTTGGTTCACTACTAATAGGGTTGGAAAAGTCGCTTAATTATGGATATTGACGATGTAAGAGCTAATTCAATCATGCAAATTTTATTCTAAACTTTTTTAATCCACTAATTCAGTCTTTATACTTTTGTATATGCTAAACATGAAAATTTTGATAATACACTAGAAATTTTATAAAAAGAGTTAAAAAAAAGCGAATATTTGAATGTCAAATCGGTACTACAGAAATATTACTAAATGTTCTTTGTAGTGTGTAACATTATTTTTCGATCGACTCGACTGCATTGTTTAAATAAATCCTTAAATGGTTTTTTTATTTATTCTTTTCCTTTCATTTCTGTAAAAAAAAAAAAAAAAAAAAAAAAAAAAAATGTCTTTAGAATGTTGGCAAGAAGTTATTAATGATTATGAAAAGTTACTTGAAACTGACAAAAGATATGATGTTATTATATATGCCGGCAAAGGTGAAAGCGTCAAAGAACTGCACGCTCTTTCAAATATTTTATGTATCAGGTCGCAATATTTTTATGATGAATTAACTAAAAAAGATGTTGAGAGAAGGGATGGAAAATTCATTTTAAAAATACCAAATATTTCTCCACATATTTTTAAAATTGCCTTAAGGTAAATAAATTAAATAGCATTTACGACAACTAGCGACAAAATTATAAGTTACTAATAAAACATATACTCCTTTTTGAATTTCAGATTTATTTATTGTGGAAAGATTGACCTGACAAAGTTAGAAGGACCCGAGTTATTAAAGCTGTCAATCGCAGCAGATGAACTTGATCTCCAACCTTTAGTTACCAGAATTGAAGAATATTTAATTAAAGACCATCATGCGTTTTTACAAAAAAATCCTATAGAAATTCTTGAAACAATTTATCAAAATGAGTCCTTTACGAAATTACGGAATTTTT